>CM037880.1:167189515-167304515 GCA_021292165.1 Shinisaurus crocodilurus
GTTGCTGGAACATATCCCTCACTTATAGGCCATACACACTCCCTACTGGCCTGTTTGCTTACAGTTACAGAATCCACTGCTCCCCAGTTGGGGTTCCATGAAATGCTCTGCCTTAGGCAAAGCGTTTGATCACAGAAACTTGTGAACATTTTTTTCTGCTTGCTACACATGTATAAAATGTGCTAAATTTATTTAGCATGAGGTTAGGTTTCATAGATCATAGAGTTGGAAGGAGCCTACAAGGCTATCGAGTCCAACCCCCTGCTCAATGCAGGAAACTAGAGGAGGGGTCTCCCATCCAAGTAATAACCAGGCCTGACCCTGCTTAGCTTTCCACACTCAGACAAGCTGAGCCAGCGTAATTATTTATTAAACATATATCTCGCCATATGACCCCGGCATAACTCCCAGGTTCTAGAACACGTAAGAGAAACCTGTAGCTCTGATTTTCACAGAACGTAACTTCTTTTTATATATATATATAAAGCTGAAAGTTACTTTGTCATAAACAACGGTAGTGGTAGATTCATTTTAGTTCACCCCATTGTTCAATGTGCAGAAATGGGCTCTTGTGTTTGGTTTATTCAGCTGATCAGTGTTAGCAATTTTCATCTATGTCACTCGTGTGTTTTTTAGATAGGAGAATATAACAGTAACATTCAGCATGAAGAATAACCATGTACATGTGTTTCTTATTCTAGTAGTAAATTTATGCATAAATATATGTGCTAAAAGACAAATAAATGCTCATTGAAGGGACTGTCTGCTCAGCAACTGCCCACCAAAAGGATATTACATGTTAGACGAGTCTTTCCTTTAGCCATCTCAAGTTCCAAACATTTTCCTGACCCTCTAGTACCGCCCATGCAAATACTTAATCAAAGATCAGTTACTGAGTGGGTACAGTATAAATACAGGGATGATTCTGTGCTGTTTTGCCATAGGCAGTATCATATTTGTTTCTGCTCTGTTGAGGAATGTAGAAAGATAGGGCATTTTTACACAGTGACTGGGGGGGGGGGGTCTGAATCTGGTGTTTTAGAAAAGGTGATTACTACTAGCTAGATGACACTTGTTTTGGTACATGCTGCCCCGCATCTGTCTGCACGGTAGATAAGCAATCATGAAGCTGGAGATAGTTGTGGGTGGTCTGTCCAGTTACCGGTAAGTGGCATTCAACCTGTTCTGGAGGGGGTCGCACTCCCCCTAAAGGAATAGGTTTGTAGTTTGGAGGGTGCTCTTAGTTTGGGGGGTGTTACTAGAGACCCAGGAGACCTCCGTGGCTCACAGCACCCTTTATCAGCTTACGCTGATATACCAAGTACAACCCTACCTGGACAGAGATAGCCTTGTGACAGTTATTCACGCTCTGATAACCTCCTGTTTGGATCATTGCAACACATTTCAAAGGGCTGCCTTTGAAAACACTTCAGAAACTTCCGTTAGTCCAAAACAGGGTGCCTAGACTGCTAACTGGGACTGGACAATGTGATTTATTATTATTTATTACTGAAATTTATATAGCACTTTCCACAGAGGTATCAAAGCAGTGAACATAAAATATAATGGCATCAAAGCAAAATAAATATAACAATACAAATTAATCAACAATAAAACTGTACACTCTACTGTGTGCTACAAACCATAGCTGGCTGGGTCACACTTCAGGGAAAGCCTGTGTAAAGAGATGAGTTTCAAGAGGACATCTGAATGTCAGAACTGTGGGTGCCTGTCTAATGTAATGTAATGGTAAAGTGTTCCAGAGGGTGGGTGTTGCAACACTAAATGCTCTACTGCAAGTGCTCCTGAGGCAAACCTCAAGAGCGTGTGGCACCCTCAGAAGTGCTTCCTCTAATGATCGCAGAGATCAGGCAGGGACATAAGGGGTGAGGCACTCCCCAAGGTAACCTGGTCCCAAGTTGTTTCGGGCTTTGTATGTTAACAACAACAGCTGAAGCTTAGCCCGGTTGCTTATTGGCAGCCAGCTCAGTTCTTTTAGCAAGGGTGTAGTCTGCTGCCAGAAAGAGGGCCCATTTAGCAACTTCGCCACTGCATTCTGCACCAGCTGCAGATTCCGGACCTGTGATCATGTTATGCCAGTATTTCTCCATCTGCACTGGCTGCCAGTCTGTTTCTGAGCCCAATTCAAAGTGCTGGTTTTAACCTTTAAAGCATTAAACAGCTTGGGGGCAGGTTACCCGAAGGACCATCTTCCATATTTACCTACGCAAACATTAAGATCATCATCTGAGGCCCTCCTCCAGGTGCCCTCACTAAATGAGGCAAAGCGGGTGGCTACAAGAGAGAAGGCCTTTTCAGTGGTGACACCTCATTTGTGGAACACTCTCCCCAGAAAGGCTTGTCTGGTGTCTACATTATGGTCTTTCTGGTGCAGGTGAAGATCTTTTTATTCTCCCAAACATTTTAAGAACTGTTTTAATGCTTTTAGTATTTTATTCTGCTGGTTCTAATTTGGTTTCATGTGCTGAGATAGTTTTATTCTTTGCTGCTGATTTCATCCTGGTTTTTATTCTGGGCTGTTCTTTATTTTTTGTTTTAATATTTGAATTTTATGTATTTAATCTGTTGTACATCACCCAGACAACTTTGGTTATTGGGCAGTTTAAACATACAGTCAATAAATAAATAAGTGACTGTGCATAATTCACACCTTACTGGTGATGTTGTCATGAGCTTCTCCAACACTGTTTGTCCTTCATTTTCAAAGGGTTTACTTATGGTATACTGATAAAGTACCAAACTGGGAACACGAGGAAGCTGCTGTGCACAGGTACCCATAATTGTAAGTTCATGGAAGTATTCGTAATTTCTTAATTGTACCTCCTCCCCATCGTTCTGGTGAAACAGAGGTCAAATCATGATGGGATAGAAGCCAAATGAAGATGATGAAAAACTGGAGAACTACTGGATTCAAGTAGCTGTATATGATGGTTCCACACCCCTGTAGCAATGGCACTGTTGATGGTAAAATAAGACAGTAGACTGTTCACCCTGCACTTCAGGAATAGTGTACATGGGGTTGCCATTAGAGATGTGAAAGCCTGGGGCGGGGGGTGGGGAGGTTTGGGTCCAGGTGGCTTTTCCCGTTCATCTTTTTCCTCCAATGCTTGAAATGTAACAGTGGGAATTTTTTTGGGAGGGGGGAATTGAAAAAGACCTTTTCCAAAATACTGTCTCTTCCAGAAGGAGTGAAATGGTTATTAAAGCAAAATTTTAAAATAATAGTTACAGCCAATTCACATAGTTGCAAACCTCTTAGATTTCAAAGGTAGTAATGTTAGTGGTGATAGTATTGCAAATGCATTTTACTATGTTTCTAAACCAGTGTTCTCCAACCTTGGGTCCCCAGATGTTTTTGGCCTACAACTCCCAGCATGCCCCAGCCAGCATAGCTGGCTGGGGCATGCTGGGAGTTGTAGGCCAAAAACATCTGGGGACCCAAGATTGGAGAACACTGTTCTAAACAATGCTCCTAGGATTTGATGTTAGTACAGCAATTTCAAATGTTGCAGAATACAGAACATCTTCAGGTATTTGGTTAAGTCAGGAAGTGCTACCAAACATACTGTCTGCCAACATGGTGGCAATGCAATTATACCATGCAGCTCCTAATTCCTCTTGTTTCTCACTTGGCTCAAATTCTTCCACCTCTGCTTCATAAAATAAACTGATAAATGTCTGAATATACTCACACACATGTGCATGCACTCAAGGCATAAAAGAGCACATGAAAGAGCTGGGAAGCTTCTTCCAACTCATGCAAATATAATGTTTTCTGAAGTCCATGAAGCTCAAAGTGAATGATCAAAATCAAGTTGTGAATCTTTCAAATGCTGATTCCAATTAGAGAAATTAACTTGAGTTATGAGAGGATTTTAAAGGATATTACTTACTGTGATAGAATAGGATGTAAATAAAGACTGCGATCTAATATATACTTACTTGGGAGAAAGTGTCATTGAACTCAGTGGGACTTCTGAGTAAAGCTGTATAAGGTGGCAATGCCAATAAATAAATAAATAAATATAGGTTCAGGATAGCTAATTTAATCTACCGTTACTATGGCAATTGTGGCATGACCCTATACACGTTTATACAGAAGCAAGTCTCACTGAGTTCAATGTGGCTTACTGCTAGGTGAGTGCATAGGGCTGCATTCTTACTCTGTATAACATACTATTTAAGAGTCCACTGTTGTACTGTTTACCCAAATGTTCAACTGTTTTCTGAAATTTTCCTCTAAAACATATGTGTTTCTTTGCTTTCCACATAAGAATGCTAAGATCTATATACTGACAATGATTCAAAGACCTAACCTTTTTCTTTGGACCATGGATCCCAATGCCATATGTCTTTAAAATTCCTCAGTTTCAAAAGAGGTTTGCCATGAGGAAGTGTGTGTGTGTGGGGGGGGGGGGGGCTGTTCAAGAAACACAAGTCCAAAGTTTCCTTAGACATATGGAACTAGTTGCCTGGTTTTGGGGTGAGGGGTAAACCAGAATCTGGCCATTTGCCCTTCTTCCTGCAGCCTACCACACACACCCTGAATCTGCTCCAGCAGATCTTCCAACCCTTCAGAGCTAGTTAGGGGGGAGGGGGGGCTGCAGGAAGGAGTGGTAATTGCTGAACATTTCTTTAAAACATAAAGGCCAGCTGTAACTCAGATCTGTCTCTTGCCTTGGGCCTTTATGTTTTCAGAAATGGGGGTCAGACATTGTTTCTTTGTCCCAGAATGCTAGCTGTAATCTGATTCCTGCAGCACCTACCAGTGACTAATTCATTCAGGGCGTAATCCTATGGCCGCTAGATGCTGTCTAGACAGCCATAGGATAGGTCGGAGTTCCAGCTCCGACCTCAGAAATGCATTCCAAGGTCAGAGATGGAACTCTGACCTCAGAGCACCCTCCCTCCACCGTTGGAGCTGGCACGGTTCTTCCCGTGCCAGCTGCAGCTCTGAAGTTGCAAGACCGACTTTGGAGCTGGTATCCCAGAGGCGCCTCAGCCCCTCCTCCTCACAAGCAGGGGCAAAATATTTGAAATCAGCCACAGTGTTTTGTGGGGCGGGAGAAGCACGGAGGCGATCTTTACCTCCGCGCTCCTTCCATCCTCAATTGGATGGATACCCATAATCCTCTGAGTTTGGAGGGTTACAAGCAGTCACATTAAATGGTGCTTCCTGTCTGCAATCTCCATTTTGAGACTGAATCTAAGCTACAGAATTTATGGCCACAACATCTGGCCTAATCTTTGTACCCGCCCCCTCCACTTTTTGTACCATCTAGCCCAGTGTTCTCCAACCTTGGGTCCCCAGATGTTTTTGGCCTACAATTCCCAGCATGCCCCAGCCAGCTACACTGGCTGGGGCATGCTGGGAGTTGTAGGCCAAAAACATCTGGACACCCAAGGTTGGAGAACACTGATCTAGCCTGATGAAGAGTTTTGGAGAACTTAAAAGCTTGCACACTTTTTGTGGGATTTTGGTTGGTTCTAACAAAGGTATTGCAGCAAAATAAACAGGTCTGTTTCCACAAACTCACAATTTATATAAAACATAAAACAAAAGTGAAGTGGAGAGTAAAAATTTTGTGTTTACAGAGTGAAGTTAAAAGAAACATAGAAAAGGTTAGAGTAAAAGGAAGTCCTATGCAATAGCAAATACAAAGATACAAATGAAACTTTAAAAAAGAAAAACACCAAGAAGAAAATACAAGAGAAGAAAATGTGGGATTTATAATTCTTTTCAGTAGGAGGAGTTACCAGGTATTCAGTGATCTGCAAGTTACAAATAACTGAAATACTTTGAATTTCTTCAGTTTAATCTTATTATTAGTAAAGTTTATAAAAAATACATTTAGAATAATCTGAGCTAGAAGCTACTTACTTAGGGTTAAACCATGCATGATGGAAGAGATCCATGATGGAATTTTCTGGTGCTTTGGAAGCAGGGGGGTTATTTTTAAAAGGTCAAGGGCCTCAAAATTTATCAGAGCAGCAGTCTTGGGGGAGGAGATGTTAATCCTCCCCCCCCCAACTTCCCTGATTATAATCACAATCTCCTCCAAAGCTCCTATTAGTTGTGGTGGGGAGGGGAGGGAGAATAAAGATACAGTTTGTTTTAGAGTTAAAAAAAAAAATTAAATCTCCCCAGTCATGTGCAGCTTGGTCCTCACTTATTCATTTACACTATCTTGATTTGACCCTACTTGAACTATTCTTGGATTACTCCATAGTACATGCATGCACATTGCAGAAGGGAAATAATACCTTTGCTTCGTGGAAGATTTTCTATAGTTTTTACTATTGCGAGAAATCACACAAGCAGAGAGAGTTATCTTTTTCTTTTCTTTTTTTTTTAATGGTGAAGTGTTCAACTTCCATGGGATTCTAAAAAAGCTAAATTACATAAAGAAACCGTGGGAGAACTGGATGCCTTAGGCGATTGATAATGGTTTATAGAACCTTTCATGTTCCAATCATCAGTTGAAATCGGACTTAGGTCAGGAGAGACTGAAAATAATTACTGTCCTATGGCAGCTGTGAGCTTGGATGTGATGAATTGGTGACTTCGGTAGTTGTGCTTCACAATACAAAGATAATTCCAAATCAGCCATGGCTGTAATTGGTACTAATTGTTGTCCAGTTACCATTCCAAACAGGGAGAGCATATATTTTTGTGGTATAAAAGCAACATAAAAATGTAATTCTGGATCAAATCTGCCATTTAATCAGCCCAATACCATGTCAGAAACTGAACAGCTCACAGTGTCTAAGAAGAACCTCACAATAAAAAAACAGATGGATCATTAGCCTCCAAAGAAGACCTAAAATCTTTTAGATGGGTACCAAGTTGAAATGTTTCCTGTTTGTTATAGCTTCCAACCAGTGCTTTTTTTCTGGAGAAAAGGGTACCGGAACTCTTGGATTACATTTCCTTGGGAGTAGATGGCGATTAAATTGTAATGCAATTAATAGAAGAAAAGGTGCTGGAACTCAGTTCCGGTGAGTTCCACCAGAAAAAAAGCCCTGCTTCCAACAATAAAAGTTGATCATTAGTTGGGAAAGCTTTGCTGTCCTTTCCAAAACATTGGTTGAGCTAAAATTAATGAATCAGGGTGTGTTGGTATTATTTTTGTGGTGGTAGTGGTGGTGGTGATGATGATGATGATGATGATGATGATTTAATTAATTCTACCTCACAGGGTTGTTGTGAGGATAAAACGGAGAGGAGGAGAGGAGGATTATGTAAGCCGCCTTGGGTTCCTTGCAGGAAAAAAGGCAGGGTATAAATTGTTGTTGTTGTTGTTGTTATTATTATTATTTCAGGACAGATTAACCTCCGAAGGCAGTTTACAATAGTCAGTCAAACAGCATAATAAAATTAAAATATTAAAATATAATAAGATCACACAGAAAAACCTCAGTGATAGCATATAGATCATAGACCAAATAAAACGATCAGATAAAAATAACAGCAAGTAAAAACAACATTAAAATAGCAACAGAAGATAAAATAGTTACAACACTACAAATCCAAAAGCTGACTGGCATTTTTTTTTTTTTAAAGTCTTTAGAGCCCACCAAGAAGCCAAAAAGAAGGGGCCAAACATTCCCTGCAGAGGACATTCCAGATATGTAGGGTCACCACAGAAAAGGCCCCGTCCCACTGTGTCCCAGGTACTCGCCAGCCTAAGAGCTCTTGCTGATGTACCAGAGAGAAGGATCTCAGATGCTGATCTTAAGGCTCAGGCAGGTACATATGGGTTAAACTCAACATCCTTCTCTCCTCCACCCTGCAGCCCTCTGTGCCACCTAAAAATCTGCCCCAGAGCCCTCTGGAGCAGATTTTGAGGGAATGGGGGGAGCTGCGGAGGGAGAATTTCCCCCTCCTGGTTCTGCTGGTGGAATTGCTTCAGTAGAATGACACAATTGGCTATAACCCCGAGTGCAGGTGGTCCTTCAGATAGCCTGGTTCCATACTGTTTAGAGCTTTAAAGGTTAATATCGGCACCTTAAATTGGGCTCCTACAAACATTCTGGCTGCTGCATTCTGCACCAATTGAACCTTCTGAGATGTCTTTAAGGGCAGCCCCACATGGAGCACATTACAGTAATCCAACCTGGATGTAACCAACACACATGAAGCAAGATGTGTGCTATTTTCATAGAAATTGACCCAAAGAACAAGGGTGGGATGGAAGGGGAAGTGAATCACACACACACACACACACACACACACACACACAATTGGAGAGTTTCCCTTCTACATGAACTGCTACATCTATCCTTCTGAAACTTTGCAGTTTTCTTATTTATGGACTCTAGTCTGTCAGTCATTTTCAGAACAACGGTCCACAAGAAACATAGGGGGATAAGTGCACCCCCCAAATGTCAAGCCTACTCTTGTACAACCCCCCACCTTCTGCAGCAGTCGTTCTAAAATTTGGCAAGCTTGGTCCCTTCAGTAGGGTCAACTATCCCTGCAATTTTCATCCAATCTGCCTAGAAATATTGAAGTTGACAGCAGTTCCCTTAAAAAAAAAATCAAAACATGAAGGCACATAATAAAAACCCATGCACCTATTTTTCTGACACTGGCTTGGCGCTATGCCTGCAAATACTGTCCAATTCTAACCAACAGGAAAAAAAGTTATCTGTTTTAGATTTCCCATGATAGTCAATGGGAAGCACAAATTATCTGATTTCTGAACTTCAGCTCAGGTTTGGCACCACGTTGAAGTGGACCAACTCCAAATCAGTATGAGCAGAAGCAAGCTGTTTTCCAAAGTGCTGAGTCAGGTTCTGAGTCACAGAGGGAGATCCATGTATATCCCTACTGTTTACTAAAGAAAAATGTTAAAGGGCTGAGAATTGGCACTGGAACAACATCCTCACCGTAATAACCATGTGGGGCAAATTGAGTGGCTTTTATGCATTTTAGCTTTGTGGGAAATGGATTCATTCACCACCAATAAATTCGATCTGTTGATGAACTTTGAACCTTATACTGGCAATATAACGTAAGAGCCAGTGTGGTGTGGTTAGAGTGTTGGACTGGGACTCAGGAGATCCGGGTTCTGGTCCCCACTCAGCCATGACGATCACTTTCGGCCAGTCACTGACTCTCAGCCTAACCTACCTCACAGGGTTGTTGTGAGGATAAAATGGAGAGGAGGAGGAGGACGATTATGTAAGCTGCCTTGGGTTCCTTGTAGGAAAAAAGGCGGGATATAAATATAACAAATAAATAAATACAGACAGGAAAGATGATCCATCTCCTGAGAAGATTCATTTTTTTAGATTTGCCATAATTTAGGTACTACGGTATATGAATGTGCAAAACTATTTGAAATAAAACGGCTAGATTTCTGCACTCTTTGTATTTTACACTGAACATATGGACAATGAAAATATGTATTTATTTTATTGAATATATACAACCTGCTATTATGGAACTTCAAGGAAACATGCATGGGGTTCCCAGGCACTGACCAGACCTAAACATGCTTAGCTTCAGCAAGGTGGCTGCATCATATACCTGCAGATCATGTTCTGAGATCATAGATAGATGGAGTGCATCTCTTTTGGCTGGCTATGTTGATGTCTTATTTTGTGTAATATAAGAGGTGGGCAGCAGGTAACAAGCTTTAATCATTGGTGTATAAACAGTTTTATAAATTGTAAGATGTAAGTTGCTGTCTGTAATGTATATAGATAATAAGCAGATCTCTTCTGTCTCTCTCAGATGCATCAAACACACACACACACACACACACACACACCCATGTGATTTTGGGAAGCTACTGTTCACTATACCAACATATTTTTGCATTGGTCGTATTGATGGAAATGAGTGTAACACATGAAATGTCACAATATAATCAAGTTGTAATGCAGAAAATAACTTTAGTCTCTGCCACACATATATAATATCTGTTAATACCATTTATAGACTCTGATCTATTAAGTCATTTTTCTACTCCACCTTCAGACCTTGTGTGGTTTGCCAGACAATTACTTTGTCAAATCTGAAGAAATAGCATAATAAATTGTATACATGCATCAAACATGAACGGCAGAGGGGTATAACAAGCTGTATATTTCCAGTCCACTTGTTCTTTCATCTAAACAGTAGCAAAGCAATCCTATATCCTCTTCCAAGGCTTGCATAAAATGTGTGTATGCATTTATCTATCAAACTAACTAGAAATAATTGAAATGCTTTAATATACACAGTAATAAAGAAACGCAACAATAACTTCATTATTAATGTCTATTGATTATTTATATTTCCAAATAGGCAAATGTAGCTACTAATATTTTATGATGTTACTCTATTTGCATTTTGACTTTCCCTGTTTATTGGCAAATTTACAATCCACATTATGGGTGTTTTTTTTTTTATCACTGTACACTCATTTGCTATGTGCATAGCGGAGGTCAGTTTATGAAGTGACTAGTGTTTATTCAATTTGATTACTACGTAATGTAGCAGAGACTACTCCCTCCCACCTGCTTTGGAATATTAACTGCAAAAGAGAGCCCTGTAAATCTTTACCAAAAAATTTCAAACTTTAGATTGATTCCAGCAGTGGGTCTGTATTGATCTAAAAAGCTTTGCGTTCCTAACTAAACACTAATCTTTATTTCACCCTTTAGTGACTGCAGCAATAAATATGTTCACTCCTACTGGAGCTTAGTGGATTAATGGTTATTGGAGATTGTGGCTTCCAACTGAGGCTGGTAAACTTTAACCTTTGGAGGACAACATGAAGGCATTTACCCCTTGCTGTCCATAATAGCTAGGTTCATTTTTGACAGTTACCTGAGTGTTAAAGAGGACTCAGAGCAGGAGATAGGAAATAAAATGGCAGCAGCTCACTTTAGCTATTAATCACATCTTAGGCTTATTACTCTTATCAGGCTCGTACTCATTTTTATGCAAAAGCAATGAAATGAATTATTTTGTTACACTCCAAATACTTGGTTAGCAGGCTGACGTCATTAGGAGTTTTCAGGTGTACCATTTAGCTAAAGAAGCTATATATTCAAAACTCTCCCCCATACTGTTTTGCATGGGAAGGATGCATTATATAAAGGAACACTGCCTTTCTCACTGTTGAAATTTTTGAGACTGCTTTTAAGGAGTGGCCTCCATTTGACTATAGCTTTATTAGCCATCTCCTAATGTAGTTAAGGTTCTGTGTCGAACATTCTGCATTTAAGGAACCCCAGATTCTGAAACCAGAATAAAACATGCACATTCACTTTGCATATGTTTGCTTATTTGCAATCATAATTTTATTCTGCATCCAAGTTTGCGGATAAATGTGGAATGTTCTTGCAAGGACTTTTAAAACCAGGAAGAGAAAATATAAAGAATGGAGATAGATGCACATATAGGGGCAAATGCCAACAAACAATTTCTCAGGTGCTACGCAGGTTATTAAAAAGTCTTCTCCCCCCCCATGGCTACTGGCTTTGCCTAGTTCCCTCTGCTGTGAGATTTCAACAGATACTACCCATATTTTTATTTAATGTAAAACATTTATATCCTGCCTTTTTGTTTTCACAAACCTTCAAGGTGGCTAATAAAGGATGGTATCCAATGTTAGTCTAACTTAAGCTCCATTCATTTCAATGGATCTACTCTAAGTTGGACTAATATTGGATACAACCCACTGTATATATTTAAAATACATAGCTTACATATCACATATATACATGTTTCTCTAAGCTTTTCTGTAGTGTTCTGTTTCAAATTTTCCTTAAAAATAAATCAGGTGGTTTTTAGGATCCTAAACTTTGTGCTAGATAAAATACTTCCCACTCACACAAAGAATACATGGAATATGCAACCTCTGAATGTAATTCTGCTCAAAAGCACAATGCAAATTAATTGTCTATAGCTGGGATTTGATTAGCTCCTTGAGGCTCATGCAGGGGCCTTGCATTTGCTTAGTACAATCCAAGTCTTCTTTAGCTACAGGAAAAGGCCTGTAGTTCAGTAGCAGAGCACATGTTTTGGTCCCAGGTTCAAAATCTGGCATCTACAGGCAGGACTGAGAAAGTCCTTTGTCTGAAACCTTGGAGAGCCACTCCAAGTTAATGTAGACCAGGGGTGTTGAACCTCTCAGCCTGAGGACTGAATTCCATTTCAGAGAAGCTTTTAGGGGGCCACATTCCAGTGGTGGGTGGGACCAAAGGCAAAGGGGCGGAGCCAAACATACCAGCATATTTTAGTTTAAAGCACCTCTTACTGCCAGTAACAGCCTTAAGAGAGGCATGTCAACCTTTTAGAAGGGGGGGGGGGGAAGAACTGCACAAAAGCCGGGAAATCAAACAATTGGTGTTCCCTTGGGGGAAAGGAGGTGGAGCCAGGGGATGGGGGCATGGCCATCTGGGAAACATTGGAAGGCCAGATTGGGTCCCCAGGAGGGCTGGATTGGGAACCTAGGCCTGAGGTTCTGCATCCCTGATATAGACAATGCTGAGCAAGATGTACCACAGCTTCCTCTGTTTCACTGGGCAAAGTGTTCTGGGGAAAATACAAGGGATCATATATGAGTTTTGTCATGTGAATTTATGCAGTCCCATAAGCCTTCACTCATGGAGGGAGCATTTATTCTGGCAAACCTTCCCATAACACTTTTTATTTGCATGAGGAGGAGTTTGTGGCACTGTGCCATAATTTAGGGATCAGTTTTATTATGGCAATAATCTTTTCTCTTTCTGTAAATTCTTTTCATTCTGTAAACCATGTTCCCACGAGAGAAATTACTCTTGTAACCATAATGTAGAATTGCAGTTATTGGCAGCTGTTACAAACAATTACAATCAATTCAAGTCCCGCAGGACATTATCCCAACATCCCAAACTAATCAGGGTTTGGGGATATACTTTTGGAACCATTCCTAAAAATGGTCTGTAATCTTGGATCAAAAATCACCAACTTTGGGATAACCCCAGAACATGAGGTGACGTCTTACTCTACTTTGATATTCATTCTCGGCTCTTGACAACAGTTTGTCTCTGTTTATGTTTTTAAAATGAGATGTGTTAAATATTTGAAATGCTGGAAAGAATATGAGAGTTTATCAAAACATAAAGAATATTTTTACTTCATCACCATTTCAGACATGCAAGCAGGGCCACTTTCCTTCTTTCCTGGCCTACCAGTGGGCCAAGAATTGGGGGTGGAAGGGGGATACTTAACCCTTCCACCGCACAATAATTTCCCCCTTCAAATTCTGCCCAAAGTTTCAAAAATGTTTTTCCCACCCAGGCTCGAGAAGTAAGCCTGACTGCAGGGGAATGGCTTTTGGGGGGGTGGTAGAAGGGGTTAAGTACCCCTCCCTCCCACCTGTTAATTCTCCCTTCAAGTTCCCCTCCCCTTCACATTATCTTGGCAAATACAGATTTGGTGATGTTCACTCACAGATATAAACAAATATATCTTTCCCATTCTCCTTCCAGTGCCCTTAGGTCAGCCTTCCTCAACCTGGTGCCCTCCAGATGATTTTTGACTTCAACTTCCATCAGCCCCAGCTAACATGGCTAATGGTCAGCCATCTGGGGAGCGGTAGTCTAAAATTATAAAGTCTAATTATAAAGTTCTATCAGCAGTATACAAAGGGCATATGTAATCTACAGGCATAAACTGTTTAATTATTGTTCTCCAGGACATCCTGGCAACTAGTTCTGTGGGAGTTGCTAAAGAAAATTCGCAACCTCTGCAGTAAGCTACAATTTGGGGGAAGCCGTAACAGTTGCAGTGGTTTACAACCAAGGTACATTTGTAATGCAAATATACCTGCTAAAAGTCTTTGCAGTTAGGAATTTATAACCTACCTTCCTGATTTTGTCCACTCAACTTCACATTAGAGAATCCCAGGTGTAGCAGCTCTATGTGCATAAACGGCAAAGACGTGAGGGGCAAAGCCCAGTGCCCATGAGTTTCCCAGCAATAAACTATATTGGGTTGGATCCAGGATCTGCCTTCCATGAAAGGGAAGGACTTTCTGCAAGAGGGAGGGCTCTGCTTGCAGTAAGTCCTTCCACCTGATTTTTGGGGAGCCCTCTCCCTACACACACACACACACACACCACAGCTCACCCCATTCAACAGGGTCTTCTGACTCTAGTATTTTCAGGGGGCTGGAAGGGCTGCTGTAGGAAAGAAGGGTGGGGAAGTCCACTTCCACCAGCACAGTTGATCCAGCATAAATCCGGATCCAACCCATTACCATTAATTGGGTAAAACACAATGGGCTGGATCCAAAGCACTGTAAGCAGAAGGAAAATAGCTGCTAGCACTATTCTACAAATGCCTGCGCAAGAGCTTACAAAACAGTTAAGGCAGTGATATGATAGGTAGGTTCTATGGGGGTTGTTCTTGTGCGAGAAGTTGTGCATCCTCTTGCAGAAGTGGAAGAAAGGTTTTGGATTTCGTTTCACTTTTCTTATGCAACTCTTTAGCTGTATAAGCTGTAAAGCAGCCCTTTGTGAGTAGATGACATCTTCTGCAAACTGGTGCCTTTGGATCCAAGCCTGCTTGTACAAAATCCACCAGTATTGATGGGTGACAGTTTGATTTTTCTGATTAGTTAGCTCATTGTTGCAAGTAAGTCCACAAAAGCTTATTTTATTTCTAAAGCCTGTACCCTACCTTGCTACCATAGTTATAAACTTAAGGCATAGTTACTATGAACTATAAATAACCTGATAATAATTATAAAATTAGTAGTCCATAACTTTACCTGTATGCTCACACATACAAATGTTAGTCATCTGTGGCATATGGAGGTGCTTGTTTCACCCCTCCCTGCCTGAAGGAACACACAGCTCCAACTGATGGTCCCCTGGGGCAGCAGACTCTAGCCTCATCCATTGGCCAGAGAACCAAGGGCCACTGGGAGGCTGCACCCCATGCCTCCCAGGATTAACATCACAGCAAGGGGGAGACCAGCCTGGCCCCATACATCAGCCAAAGAAGGAACAGCTGCAGGTAGTTTGTTTTGCCCTTTCCTGCCAGGAAAAACAACACACACACACAAAACATCTATAAGAATCTTGTAACTAAGAACTGGTGCCTGAGTTTTGCTTCCCACCCTTTTGTGTCATGTCTTTTCGATTGTAAACCTGAGGGCAGGGACTGTCTAATATTAATCTTTGTAAGCCACTCTGGGAGCCTTTTTTGGCTGAAGAGTGGGGTAAAAATGCTGTAAATAAATAAATAAATAAATATGGTGGCCTGAAAGAAGGATGATGGAGAAGGACAAACTGTTCATTAAAACTTTTCCACTTACACTCCTGTATATCCTACACCTTCAGCAGCGTTGCTCCCAGGGCAGGAAACCACCAGATAAAAATACATGATCTAACAATAAAGAACAGTAGAATACAAAGCACATCAGCAATGAGTAAATGAGTACATTTATCAATGAGTAAATCCCAGATAAAAGAGAGTTAAAACTTAGGTTGTAGTGCTATACCTACCTACCTGGGGTAAGTACCATTGAACTCAGTGGAGCTTGCAATCAAGTGTGTATAGCACTTACATGCATAGGATTGCGTCGTTGGAGTGGCTTAACAGATCTAAGAGGATCTAAAAAGTTCTGGGAGAATAAAAAAAGTCTATATTTTCAGCATACCTCGATCAGTAAATGGTTATTTATTTATTTATTTATAATCAGAAAGGCTCCCAGAGCAGCTTATTGATCAATAAAATCAAGATAGTCCCTGCCCTCAAGCTTACAACCTAAGAAGAGATGACACAAAATGAAAAAAAGGATCAAGAGGGAAAAGGGAAACTAGAAAACTCAACCATCCATTCATAATGTTATACGGTTCATGTTAAGGTGGACACTTATGCATTGCCAAAATAGAGGAAATGTATGAACAAAAACAAGGTTTTTATCAAATTTGCATGTGCTAATTTATAGAGAGAGAGACAAATTCAGAAATAATTACTATAATTTCAATGGAAATACAATACAACTCACCACAGTAAGCAATATGGTGACCAGGTGACTTTTGTGCCTGCTCAGTCCACTGTCCAGGTGCTAACTGTTGATGGGCAACTTCAAGACCTCTGTTCCCCCTTCTTATGGTTCTTCATCTTTAAACCAGACATGGACTGGACAGCCCTTGAAATAGAGGGTGCCTTCAAATACAGTAATACCTTGGATTGCAAGCATAATTTGTTCCGGAACCGTGCTTGTAATCCAAAACACTCTTATATCAAAGCGAGTCTCTTGCGCGCGTGAGCAGGGCCGATTTCGGCCCGCTACGCCCGCTCGAGGCGAGCGGTTACATCCCTACAAGTTGACTTGATAAACGAGCAAGGTCTTGCAAGACAAGTAGTGACTACTTGTCTTGCAAGACCTTGCTCGTTTATCAAGTCAAAAAAATTTAAATTTTTTTGCTTGTCTTGCAAAACACTCTCAGGCCAAGTTACTTGCAATCCAAGGTATTACTGTAGAGGGCTGTCCTCTGTAAAGCCATCCTGGTTCTTATAATAATGACTAGCTGTGATGGAAACGGGCTGCTCATAGTTCAAAACCAGGCTTTGGTGGGCCTCCAGGGAATGGTCTGGAGATTTGACCTCCCTGAAAATGGTTGTAATGCAGCTGGATGTTGTTTAGGGTAGCCAGGTGTCCTCTTTTACAAAGGACAGTCCTCTATTTGAAGGCCTACTTGAAGGGCTGCCCCATTCCAGTTTAAAGATAATGAGCCATAAGAACTTTTGTTCATCAAGAGTTAACATCTGGACAGCATGCTGAACAGGCAGGAACACTTGTCACCTGATCATAGTCACACAGTAAGATGAGATTTATTTATTTTTATACCACCCAATAACCGAAGCACTCTGGGCAGTTCAAAAAAATAAAAACCACAAATACAAGATAATAAAACATAGTATAACATTTTTAACATACAAAATTTTAAACAATTTAAATAGCTAAAAAAAATTCAATAAGATATTGATAAAGACAGCTGACATAAATGCCCCATCATATGCCATTAAATGCCTGAGAGTAGAGGACAGTGTTAGCCTGGCTCCATAAAGATGACAATGTTGGAGCCAGGTGGGCCTCAGTGGGGAGATAGTTCCATAATCAGGGGGCCACCACTGAGAAGGCCCTCTCCCTTGTTGCCAGCTTCCGAGCCTTCCTCGGAGAAGACACAGAGAAAAGGCTCAGATGTTGACTGCAGTGTCCAGGTAGGTTCATATTGGGAGAGGCACTCCATCAGGTATTGTGGTCCTGAGCTGTTTAAGGCTTTATAGCACGGCTCTCCAACCTTGGGTCCCCAGATGTTGCTGGACTACAGCTCCCAGAATCCCTTGCCATTAGCCATGCTGGCTGGATATGCTGGGAGCTGTAGGCCAGCAACATCTGGGGACCCAAGGTTGGAGAGCCCTGCTTTATAGGATAAAACCAAAACCTTGAATCAGGCTCAGAAAAATACGGGGAGCCAATGCAAGTGGACCAGAACTGGTGTTATATGCTCAGACCTTCTGGCCCCAGTTATTAATCTGGCTGCTGTATTTTGGACAAACTGCAGCTTCTGAACTGTCTTCAAGGGCAGCCCCATGTAGAGTGCATTGCAGCAGTCCAATGGAGGTTACCAGAGCATAGATTACTGAAGCCAGGTTATCCCTGTCCAGATAGGGGCATAGCTGGGCCAGCAGGTGAAGCTAGTAGAAGGCACTCTGTGCCACAGAGGCCACCTGAGCCTCAAGTGACAGAGATGGCTCCAGGAGAATCCCCAAGCTACAAGCCTCCTGCTCCTTCAGGGGGAGGGAAACCCCATCCAGAACAGGTTGAGCACTGTCCATCTGGTCAGAAGGACCACCCACTAGCAGCATCTCAATCTTGTCTGGATTGAGCTTCAGTTTATTAGCCCTCATCCAGTCCATTGTTGCAGCCAGGCACTGATTTAGCACATCCACAGCCTCACCTGATGAAGATGAAAAGGAGAAGTAGAGTTGCATGTCATCAGCATAATGATGGCAACACACTCAAAAACTCTGGATCATCCCACTCAGCAGTTTCATGTAGATGTTAAATAGCATTGGGACAAAACCAGCCCCTGAGGAACCCCATGCTGGAGAATTCACGGGGCTGAGCAATATTCCCCAATATTCCTTTTGTCCTCCTTGTTTCTTTTCTTTCTTTTGTAATGCATTTCCTCTTTTTTGGCAATTCAGAAGTGGCCACCCTAAAGTTGTTGGTCTTACAATGTGGGGTCTCAGTCTTCTGAGGTCTAGCTGGAATCTTCTGGCTTCTTGTCATCACTGCAGGTAAGGTTCAGGGAGCCCAGATGATCACACCCCCACACACGCCCCTAGAGCAGTTGGCCCTGCTGTTCTTCTTCACAGGGCAGTTGGTTCCAATGGCCTCTGTCAGGCCCAGCTGGTGAGAACTGCAGCGAGTGGAGATGATAGTTCCTCACTGTGCTGCTGCTTCTCTTCCTCACAAGTAGTTGGAAATGGGGGCCTCTGTCTTGTGGCAAGGACCACTTGTCTGGCTGTAAAGATAAACTCTATGTACAAATATGAAGCTTGTGGATGTAAATGGAACACTAGATTTCAATGTTCAACTGGTAAACCAGTTTGCCTCCAAGCCAGAGAATGAAATTCCTCTAAAGCCATGCTTTCAACACCTGGTTTGGAAATAAATGGTGGGCTGTGCAAACCATACTTTGTCCTGTTCAGCTGGAACAAAAACTTGTTTGCTCACAGTAGGGATGGGAGGGACAGAATCATAGGGTTCAAGAGGAGAAAGAGGAAGGAGCACACAAGCCTATGGTATATTGAAGGATCAGGAGCATTATGTCCATACTGAATTACGGTGGCCACAGCATTGAAGAAAGGATGTGGCAAAGTTGCTTTCTGGTTTCATTAGAACGGCCAAGTTTTTGTTTTCTTCCACCAGCCCTGACAGTTTTTATATGTTGGCCATATTTTAGAATAGGACAATAGCCAACATTCCACAGTGTTTGAAGATAACAAAACCCAATGAAGGGCACAGATGCCTATATTAATTCTGGACTTAATTGTATTTGTAATATTTTGGTCTGGTCAGTAAGATTAAACTTTCAGCTAGACAATTTCCTGGCTGGAAAGGCGGAGTGGGGGAAAGAGGTCAGAAAATTTCAAACAGCGATGAAAAGATTGAAGAAAAGTTGCAAAAAAGAAAAAGAAAAAAAGAGAAGGATGAAAAGCCAAAACAGCTGAAACAAAGTATACATTCTATAGCCACTTGTTGCTCTGAAACACAAAGAGAACTATCATCTGAGAGTATTCAGTAGCAGTCACAGCTTGGGGGGGGGGGAATAAAAAAATAACCTTGGATGTATGGAGAGAGGATATACCAAGAGATGCTAAACTGCATGGACAGTAAGATCACTTTTGTCATTGCTGCTGCCTAATGGGATGAGGGATTTGGTTCCAGTGGTGCTACATATAGTTCTTTCTCTATTTTTTACAGCTGTACTTATTTCTGGCCTCCAAACAAACTGTGCAGCTTTGCACAGAAGAGTTTTCTATAAAGAGCTTTCTATAATACACACCACTCTGCCCAGTCCTGGCGATAGAGATATTAAATGTCTAGGGTCACACACAGCTTGAATGCCCAGTATAAACTGAAAAGCAACATTGGTCATGATTCCCTGTGGATACAGAGTAGTGTTGCTTTAGGGCCTACAGTCTAGGCCCTGGTGTTTTTATGGTGAAAGCCCTATATACTTTATATTGAAAGTTCAGAGTGGAAGACCAATTCAGTTGTATACCAGAATTGCCAACAAGGATTGTGTTGTGATTACAACCCCGTTTTCCTGCCTACCCACCCAATCAGGAAAAAATTGGAGTTGCAGTACATAATGTACACAGCTGCTCTCCCTCCTTCTATGCTATGGCTGCTTGGAGTTACATATTCCTTTCCTGCTTGCAGCTGTACTATCTAATCCTTAGTCACTTACATCAGTACACCAGGCCCCAGTGTCAGCTGCTGATGCTTCATTTCGTTACCATCCTCATTCCTGCATTTTAAATCCTGCTCATATGAGCCAGAAAATTATACGTGAGAGCTATGGAGCAGCAATCACTGTACAGGTGAACCCCATGTTTTAAATCTTCCCAGTACAGGTGCATCGCACCAACTGTGAAACTCTTGTGGGACTCTGGTTTGAACAATGAAGGGCTAAAATTACTGTGTTTTACTAACACTTCCATGCATATGAATCTCACTGGTATCAATGGGACTTACATTCATGTAATTATGTCTAGGACTGAATCATTGCAATACAATTTTTTAAATTAAAAATATGTACTTTTCACATTTGGCATTTGATCCTTTAAAAAAGAAGAAGTGCTTTGCTAGTTAGGCAAAGAATTTGGATTATGCTGACTTGCTTGATTAAAAAAGGCATTCAGTCAAACAAAGTGGAATTCTAGTCAATCAGCTAGAGAGCATAGTTCCTATTCAGGTTGCCAAAAGGGTTGTTTTGCTGCTAATTCTCTCATACTATATGGAGATCCACACAGGATTGTGTAAGGAGCATGCAGATTGTGTTCTGCATGTATTGTGTGTGTGCATGTTGTAAGAGTGTGTGTGTGTGTGGGTGGGGGGGAATAGCAGATCAAACTTCCACCTCACTTCTAAACATATTACAGTACACTGAAATGGATGCTATTAATTTCAATGGGATGTTGTCCCACATAACATGTTTAAAGATTGGGGTGTAAGGCATCAGACAAATGGGCACATCCTTCATCCTTAATGATATGTGCTAAATCATCTTTACCATAAAGGGGAGAAAACTGAGCCAATGGCACTTTTTGGTTATCTTGCCATGCAGCCTCTTAAATGATAATGTAAAGCCTTTTTTTCTTTCTTTCTAATTTAGCCTAATTTCTACAAAGTGTCACAGCCCAGTGAACCACTGAAAGTGAACCAGTTCACTGAACTGAACTGGATTG
The DNA here is from genome assembly GCA_021292165.1 of Shinisaurus crocodilurus. Classification (NCBI taxonomy): domain Eukaryota; kingdom Metazoa; phylum Chordata; class Lepidosauria; order Squamata; family Shinisauridae; genus Shinisaurus; species Shinisaurus crocodilurus. The sequence goes on from CM037880.1 coordinate 167,210,520, forward strand.
AACAGATGGAATTCCACCCTCAGTATGCTTGAGAGGCTCTATGAACAATGCAAAGTCTTTTAAACCTCTCCTTTGAGCTTGCTACTTAGAACAAATACATAGTTTACTCTGAAGTCATAAAGCCAGTAGCAAAAATCCTTCAGTCTGATACAGGTTCAGCTGTAGCTCTTCATTTGAAACAAAAATCATGCCATTTTAAAAAGTTTTATTTCTGCTGTTACAGTGTCATGTTTTCACATGGAACAGAATGGTGAAGAATGGACAACAGGATTGCAGTGTGTGTGTTTACTAATAATAATCCAGTTTTCAAGAGATTTTTATTATAAAACACACACACACACACACACTATATCTGCAAGCAGATGTTTTTGCCTCCACAGTTTTGAAATCCAAAGAGAAATGTGGCTGGGGCACTGTTGCTATATTTGTGCCTGCTTCTTTAAATTCTCTTCTCTTGTACTGTGCATAGTAAATGCATAATACTGCACAGGTATGCACGGTCTTGCTTCTTCCCTCCTCCCTCCAACTCTTCCAACCAAGAACACACATTTTCAGAGCTGTTTGTGAGTTAAGCTTCATGGAAATTTGGATCGTTATCACACAGCTGTAATTTCCACAGCTTTCATGTGTCTGTGGACACACTGGAGGCTAACTCCTCAAGCCCTTTGACAGTACTGCCCACTAAGGAGTGTCTAAGCTCCCAACAGGCCATATAAATTGGTTATGCAGCATCTCTAAGGATAAACAACAGCTTGGCTTTAGCAGCTGGAAGATGTGAAAACCTGTAACCAGGGTTCAGACTTCTTCAAGGAATGGTGACATGGCTTCATGTATCAAGTTTCTAGTTTTCTGTAAATGACTGTATGTGCATTCCGCATTCACTGCAGCCTGCAGTACAATGCTATATCCAGCCTGAAGCTGCAGTTATCACCACAAAGATCTCCCTGAAGAACTTACTATTTTTTGTGTTGGTTTGTTTTGGTTGGTTGGTTCTGCAAAATGGTATGAACCTTGCCAGAAGGCCATGAAATTTTGAAGCAGCTTTCTCCCATTTCTACACCATTTGAATCATGCATAGTATTCACTTTGATGCCACCCGAAAGACCTTGATGGCCACATATAAGGTGGAGTTTAGTATGATAGATTATTATTGTCATGTTGATCCCAGAGGTTAATAAATAGATATTATTTCCAGCCATTTTAGAAAGATAATGCTAATTCACAAAACATTGTTTTACTTCAAACGCACAGAATTAGCTGACTAGTAGAGGTTACAGACTACTGGAATGAGTCCCAAGTCTGTATCTGTTCCTAAATATGTACACTTATTATTATTTTATTTATGATTTTATTTATTAATTATATTTATATCCCACCTTTTTTCCTGCAAGGAACCCAAGGCAGCTTACATAATCCTCCTCTCCTCTCCATTTTATCCTCACAACAACCCTGTGAGGTAGGTTAGGCTGAGAGTCAGTGACTGGCCGAAAGTCACCCAGTGAGCTTCAAGGCCGAGTGGGGATTAGAACTCGGATCTCCTGAGTCCCAGTCCAACACTCTAACCACTACGCCACACTGGCTCTCACTTCAGCTGAGAATTAGAGCAGACTCATGTTATCTAACCTGTTGTTGGAACACTTCTCCATCACATATTAATTCTTATTTAATGTGCACCTGCCTCTACCACTTCCTCCTCACCCTCCAAAGGGCCCACACAACTTATATGGAGCAGAAGAAGGGGGAGGCAGTGGTGGGAGATCCATCTTCCCAGCAGAGCATTCTCACTGGCGATGAGACTGGACTAAATGTCCCAGCATCCCTGATGGGAACGTCATGCTACTTACATCCATTTTTGCCTGGGAGAAGGCCCTGGAGTGTTGCATTTGTATTCACCAGCACCCTCCTTCTGGATCCTCACAGCATCTCTGATCACCAGTCTCCTTTATCAGTGCATTTTGGCCCTTCATAAGGCAGCTACTTAAGATAGCTCCTATCCCACTGAGTAGGCAGACATTGGTCCCAACTGAAACACCTCTTTGCCAGCATCTGTACAGAGGATCTTTATAAATATGCCAAAGTGGCTCACGAGCAGTAGACGGAGGGGGGGCAGGGGGAAGAAGAAGAGACAGGCTCTGCTTTCAGGCTTACAAATGAAAAAGACAAGACACACAATGGAAGGGGAGTGGAGGGAAAAGGAAGATCAGATTTTCAAGGCTAGAACAAGGTGATGAGCTATAAGCGGGCATTTAAAGGATATAGTGAAGGATTGTCTCCTCCCATATATACCTGCCAGGACCCTAAGATCATCCTCAGCGGTCTACCTCCAGGAGCCCCTGCCAAAGGGAGGTGGGTGGCTACTAGGAAGCAGGGATGTTGAAGAGTCCTTGGTCTCGAGTCACGAGTCGAGTCACGAGTCTTTGGACTCGAGTCCGAGTCCAAGTCCTTGGTCCAAAATGGTGACTCACGAGTCCCGAGTCCCGAGTCACTCCCAAAGCTGACTCCACGAGTCCCTATTAAAATCAATGGGTTTTTTCCCCAACAAAATAAGGCTACTTCAGATGTGTGGCTTAAATAAATTCTAGGCAAGTGTGCCTTTTTATCTCAAAACTCCACCACTGATTTTGACAAGCACAGACCAGGCAGACAAACCCAAAATAACCAGGCAGGCAGAGGAGGCAGGGAACCCCAAACAGGCAGGCAGAGGCAGCCAATCCCAAAATGCCTGAAAGGTTGCATTAGGAAAATGATTTTAAAAAATAAACTTCGATTGTTACTGCAACTAGGTCCAGACAGCACCTGCAGGTGGCATCAAGCAGGGATGTTGACGAGTCCTTGGTCTCGAGTCCCGAGTCGAGTCTCGAGTCCCATTAAAAATATTGGGACTCGAGTCCGAGTCGAGTCAGAGGGGGGACTCAGTCCGACTCACGAGTCGAGTCCTCGAGTCCGAGTCCCCATCCCTGCTAGGAAGAGGGCCTTTTCTGCTGTGGCACCCTGGTTGTAGAATGAACTTTCCAGGGAGGCTCGCCTGGCACCTATATTGTGTCCCTTCCGTCACCAGGTGAAGACCTTATTTTTCCAGGAATTTTAGTCTTTTAGACTCTGTTTTAAATTCTTTACTGTATTTTAAATCTCTGTACTGCTCCTAGGTTTTATTTTGGCTTTTACTCCTATTTTATACTGTAGTTTTAATTTTTTTAAAAAAATTATACTTTATTTTATGTTGTATTTTGTGGTTTTAATTGTTGTGAACCACCCAGAAAGTTTTGGCTATTGGGTGGCATAGAAATGTAATAAATTAAATTAAATTAAATTTTAAAAAATGCACTTCAGGCCAGGATGACCTTCCCTTGCTGGGGTTCCTGCTTGAATAGCGATTGGTGGCTCTTGTTTCTGTGGCCAAAGGATGGAGCCAGAGCATTCTTTCCCCTTCTGCAGTCCCAGGGCAACAGGCAGTTGAAGCCGAATGTTCTTTCTGGCAGGGAGGGCAAAGCGAGCTCCCTGCAACTGCTCCTTTTATAAATAAATAAATTTATAAATACAGGGCTGGCCCAAAACATTTTGCTGCCTGTGGTAGAGCAGCAAATCCTCTTCAAGATGCATGGTACCCAAGGCCAGCCAAATTATTTTGGCACCTGAGGCAGAAAATCCCATAAATGCCTCTCCCCATCCCTGGCAGTAAATATACAATCATAATAAATTGAATATCTAAGAATCTGCTGTCCTTCCATGAAATCCAGAAGCAGCTGCCTGAGGCTGCCTGCCACTTCACTCAGGCTAATGGTAGGGCCGGCCCTGCCCAAACAACACCTCCCTCTCTTCCCATGCCACTTCTCAGATTGCTGTTAAAATCAGTTTTGCATGTGGTGGGGGAGAATAAGGGGACTGTGTTTTAAAAAGTGAAAGCGGAAATCTACACTGACTGAATTCATGGCTCCTTATCCCTGGCCATTACGAATCTGCCTCAACCAGCACAATAGGATCTTGTGCCATGCATCCTTAAACTGTAAATGTTGAGAGGCCTTTTCTGACCTGAATTGAATGGCGGGGGAAGAAATGTTATCTCTATTATTACTGCTTTCTGTAATCTCTGCTGATCAGCATTTTGTGGGGGTGATGAAGTAAAATAATGTTGCCCCATTACTATCAGTGCTTCAGGTATTTTCAAAGAGTATTTTTCCTTAATTCTTGTAAGGTTTAATTTCTCAAGGTGAATTTAAAGGACCACCACCACATAGATATGGTGATCTTTAGTTGGGAAGGAAGGTTTTTAATTCCAGGTAATTAAGCATCTGTTGTGAAGTTGGTTTTGGTACCATCAGCACTGGAATCCAGTGGGAAATGATACAGCCCCATTATCCGCCCATCCTCATAACGGATGGAATCTAAATAATTTTACTGCTTCTAAAATACTAGAGACCTGGAGCCTCGTCTGATACAACATTTGGTGTTCACAGGATGATCCTTCAAGCACATATACATGGAAACATTATATCAGAATTAACTGTCCATGTAATTTTCTGGGGATGAAGCTATAATCAGGTCCTGTCAGAAACCTAGGTATATTAAGTCCGAATCGGCCCTTCTTTATCAAATGGATTATTGATTCAGCTCTTGGGGATATTTAGGAATTGAATCCAAATTATGAGGCCAATGCTTCTAAGTAATGGTTTTTAGTGGAATACCAAACATTTGGGGAATGTCTGGAGTCAGATTTCACTATAGTATCCATTAACTGCTCAGAGAAGAGGCAGCATGGAAGGCTTGGAAACATATACATACAACAGGACAGCATTTTCTTCCTAATACTCAGCAGAGCATTACAAGCCTGCCAGCTAGACAACACATTCCTGAGGGGGTATGATCTACTGGTTAGTCAAGCATACTTAGCTTTCCCCCCTTCTGGCTAGTGAGCATTCTGAAGTTGGCAGCAAGCATCAGCCAAGAGCATACAACTCCTCCTGAAGCACTAACAAAGTGCTGCTTTCCACATCACACCTTTTCGGTCCACCACAAGATGTCCTTTCTTGCCTGGAACAATCCCTTTATTATCTGATATAGAGGACTCATTAGGCACTAATACTTCTCTCCTTCCTTTTTTCCTGGACAATGGAAGAAAAAAAATGTTTTTTTTCTGGACAATTTGAGAATTCTGATCATTCTAAATCAAAATATTGGAGTAGCATACACACACACCTCAGGGGCTTTGTGCACACTTCTGGGACCATAAATCAAGAGTGGTGAGGTGGGGTGCTCTTTGATTTTTGTTATTTTGCTTTTCTTTTTAAAAAACAGGATGTCTTCCACCGGTAATCAACTCATAAGTAATCTGACATGAGTCTGAACTGAAGAGCAGAAGCAGTTTTCGAACAGAAGCATGCTAGCCTGAAATGGTGTTACTGGAACATTTATGGGCGCAAAGAAGCTTTGTTTCTGTTCTTCTAAACTGATTGGCGTCACACAACTCAGTTGGACACATATATAATTCATCTGAGTTGTGGGCCACTGAAATCATGAAGAATCCTCTCACGCCCAAATAGTTCAAGGTTCTGATGTGTTTGTTGAAGGTTCTGGCATGTCCCTTTTAGCTAGGACATCAAGGACTGCCATAACCTGAAACAGCATCTTGGCTGGCGTGGATTCATGCCCAGTAACATTTCATTTCAGAGGATGGAATTAAGTTCATGATCAGGATCCACCTGGTCTCATATTTAGCATCAGGACAGGAAGGGATTTTTTTCTGATGAGAATTTGAAGTGATTCTGGGGGATTCTTTTCCATTCCTCTGTTTCAGCCTTCCCCAGCCTGGTTTCCTCCAGATGTTTTGGCCTACAGCTCATGGTATTCCTGACCACTGGCTATGCTGGCTCGGGCTGATGCGAGTTGAAGTCCAAAACATCTGGTGGGTACCAGTTAGGAAAGGCTGCTCTATACTATTGGGCCAGTTCACACAATCACAGCAGCCCACCGTAGTGTATTTAAGCCACGATGGGTTGAGAGATGATGCTGGTGGCCATTTTGAATAGTCAACCCCCGGCGGAGGGTTGCCATGGTTTGCTGTGTCATCTAAACCTGGGTGGCAGGAGATGCTGGAGGGGAAGACAACCCTCAGATAACCCTACAAATAAGCCATGGTGGGCTGTGGCAATTGTGCAAACCCGGTCTGTCTGTCATAGCTCACAATCAAGTCAGCTGGTCTACCTGATATGCAGACATGTTGTTGTGCTTCATCTTATTCACTCATTTCTTGCTTTTGCCACTCTCTGATATGGATTACGTTATGTAGCTTAATTTCTGCAGAACTGGTATAGAGAGATTCCTGAGTCCTGAAGAGTGGACTCAGTAATTTTTTTGTTATTTCCATTCATATGAGCCTATCATTCTAATTAGCATACCAATAGCATTCATATGTCTTATCTTTGCCTGGAAATGTTCAGATAAATTTGACCTCAGCATTCCATCAACAGTAATGCTTTGGTTTATAGGAGGCTGTCTCTGAATCAATCTCTTAGAATCTACATGTGGCATTTTCTTCAGCAAATCCTGTGATTCCTGCTGGATCATGACAAATTATCTCTCATAATTCCCACCTTGGAGGGGGGAAAATCTCATTGGATGTGAGCACTGAAAGAGGAATAGATGACTCATCCTTGGGTATCTTGGAGGTGCTGCTGCCACTGTTTCTAGGATCAGAACAAATCCCCATTCCCTCCTGGTGATGGCGATTGTCTTTCAAAAGCACAGAAATTCTTACACATTGCAACATAAACCCAAGACAAGAGAGCAACACTCTGCTCTGGGTTACCTTTGCAGTGACCAAAAACACTTGCTCCTTGAACACATGGTGTGCCTATTTGAATTGGACCTGACCAATTGCTCCACATTTCTCAGTCCCAGTGAATAGCAACTACCACCCAGGGAGCCAGTGTGGTGTAGTGGTGAGAGTGCTGGACTGGGACTCAGGAGATCCGGGTTCGAGTCCCCACTTAGCCATGAAGCTCACTGGGTGACTTTGGGCCAGTCACTGACTCTCAGCCTAACCTACCTCACAGGGTTGTTGTGAGGATAAAATGGAGAGGAGCAGGAGGATTATGTAAGCCGCCTTGGGTTCCTTGCATAGAAATTTAATAAATAAATAAATAAATAAATAAATAGCTAATCAGTTTTTAGCCAGTGTGGGGGAGCGAATAGAGTTTTGGAGTTCAGCCAAGTTCTTGTTCAGCCAGGACATTTCCTAGGAGACTATGGGCATGCTGCTCTCTCTTAGCTCAACCTACCACACAGGGTTGTTGTGAAGATAAAGAGGATAAGAATGGTACTTTGTATGCAGAAAAATAAATAGTATAAAATGTAATATAAATCAGGACTAACTAGTCAAATAAGTCAAAGGGCTAACTGAGGAAGGGTAGTTGGCATGGATAGAAGTGGCCTTCATTCTTGATACTCAGGTTCTTGTTATCTGCCTAATCCTGAAGTGCCCCAACCCTGAAACCTTTTACTTGCCTATAGGGTAGGCAACCTGGTGTCCTCCAGATATTTTGAACTACAACTTCCACAATCCACAACCATTAACCATTCTGGCTGGAGATGGTGGGAGTTGTAGTCCAAAACATCTGACGGGCACCAGGTTACCTACACTTTTTTTGGGTGAGGTGAGTATTGGTTGCTCTAGCCCAGTGAAATCAATGGGGCTATTGGTAGGATCAAATACAGGGGTGCAAAAAGTGCAGCCCACAGGCCGCAGACCTCCCTGCAACTGCCACCATGGTAGCACTTCCTATCCCTTGCTTATCTCTGAAGAATAGCACTAGCAAGGGGCTCCTTTCCTTTGACTCTGATGAGGGATCCGAGATAAGAAGCGATCATGCCAAGGGCACTGGGGCAGGGAGGAGGCTGCAACCTCCTCCCTACCCCAGCAAGCCTGAAGTAGCCCGGATCGCATCAGGGCCAAAAAGGTTGTGCAACCCTGAACAAAGGCTTAACAATTGGCCCCTTAATTTGTGAAGAGAATCAAGGGTTTTGTGTACCTCTGTTTCATGTTTTGCTTTCTCTCTGCTTTGTCTCCCTTCTCCACCTTACCCCACTCACCCCAAGACCTTTAACATTGCACCCATATACATGAGTAACCTGGCTTCAGTTTTGACTGAAATATTCTGTGCAAATTGTTCTTTGTTGGCATTCTCGTAACATTTCCTCATTCATTTTGAGTCTGCCCAATCTCTCTGTGTCTCAAGGGCATTTGTCCTTTTGAATAAGGAAAATATTTTGATACCTTTATTGTGTCTTTCTGGGGCCACACTGCTTTTTGTCTCTCTCTTATCGTTTCAGCTTTGATTAAAGCCAAAGAGAATAGAAATGTCACAGGCTCTCCATTTTTTAAAAACGAATGCACACTTTTTCCCATTACAGTCCACAAACAGTTGATTCCAATCAACTTTCTCCAACTCATTCCACTCACAGTGCTGTACTTTGATAACCATTCACACACAAATATTCTCAGAAGTGTTTCCAATCTGGTGATATTATGATAACATAGCCCTAAGGGTTTATTAGCGTCATGCTATTCATTTCACCTACTTTCATTTCCTTGGACTAAGTCCAGAATAGCCCCTGGTCCTGTTGATTGCTCTTCAAACAGAAGAAATAGCCCTGTATTACATTTAGGAACATGCATCCAGTTTCTAATGACTCTATTGCTGCTATACCCATCAGTGTCAGGGTAATTGAAATTCCACTATAGTCACTGCCTCTGTATCTCTTCACAGCTTATTCCTTGTTTATATAAGGTTGGTTTGGGTTTTGTTTTTGTTTTTTGGTCTACCCTTTTGTCCTAGGCATTCCCTGGTCCATGCCATTTTCTCCCTAATTGTTTTACACCATTTTAAAGGGTGCTGCTCCCTTGGCCTGCTTTTATTGGCCTTTTAACTAAGCAAATACAGGAGCAATGTTATGAAATTTGCTTCCCCCCTGGTAGTTTCACAGTAGAAGCCCATTTGAGGATACTGCTCAACAGTGCAACATACGGTGATTGGGACCAAAAGGGCATTGGGAAGGAGGGCTTAATGAGGAGGAGCTCCCCTGAAATGCAGTCAAGAATAAGTCTGATCCCAGGTTTTGCATGCTAAGCTTCTTTGCTTCATGACAGATTATTTGACTGACCTTGGATGTTTTGCTTCAGCTCCCATTCCACTTGTCTGCTCTCTTTCTCTCTGAATTTAAGAGAGCAATTAGTACTTAAAGGCCACAAGCCCTAACTCATCCGTTTCTGTGGGAATCCATCCCCACCATGAGATATAAGGTGTTCACTTGTTCCTCTGGCTTTGCAAGATGAAATTGCCATGGGTATATGGCATACCTAATTCTGCCATGCCTCAGTTTCCCATCTGTGAACAAGGCCGTCACATCTACTTCAGAAATGTGGCCAAACAAATGAGTTAATGACTAGGTTCAGACAACATGATAACCCACACTCAAGGGTTGAGTATGGGTTGAGTGTGGGTTGTTGTTGAACCATAGGTTATCATGGTCTCCGAACCCAGCAGCACTAACAAACCATGGTGTGTTAACCATGAACAACCTATGGAGAGAACCCATGGTTTGTTGTTAGGCTGTGAACTGTGGGTTGTTTGTGGTTAACAAATCATGGTTTGTTACCATGGCTGGGTTCAGACAACATGACAATCCATGTTTCAACCACCACCCATGGTTCAATGTCAACCCACACTCAATCTATACCCAACTGAGTGTGGGTTATCATATAGTGTGAACCCAGTCACTGTGAGATAGCATGCAAGACTGCTTTGGTTATCACTTGACTGGCTCAAACCAGCTGCCTCCTGAATAAGAGGCACATTACTCAAAAGACTCTGGGTCAATAAATGACTCGGTGCACCTTTGAGGTTTCTTCTCCTTTTGATTTTGCATCATTGCCTTCCTCTCTTTCTTTTTAGCAAACAAATAAGAGCATCAATCCAACCATTTTCTATGGAGGCTCCAATGCACACATGGACCTCCTTCACCAGCTGAGGCTGCCTAGCTGATTTCAGTGGAAGGAACTCCTTTGTACAGACAAAGAGGTCAAATCAAAAAGTCAACAGGGCAATCCTGGGAAATGGGTTGTGTCTGACTTCCAGGGCCTCCTTACTCCTTTCACTTCTGACACTGACCCTGTGTGCACCTATATCAGAGAACTTGGAATGCCCTCAGCACCATAATGCAGACTTCCTCTGGCTTGGGTGGGTCTGCTGAATAATGCTGGAATCTGTCCAGAGAACAGTGTGTGAAGGTCTGCCATAGTACTTTCGTGCTGGTTACTGAGCCCAACATTAAAAGATAAAGCGAAATTGTCCTTCAAGCAGAAGATGGATTTTCTCAGAGACTTTATTTTCAAAATGTAGTAATGTTTAGCTAATTTGTCCTCTTTAAATTCCACATACTGTACTTGTGGAACAAACCATCAGGGAGCTCCCTGCTCTTGGCAGTATTATAGGGAGACCTATATTTTCATGCAGATTAGCTGTTTTTGAGCAATATCTTTGATTTGTTAGGCCCAAGCAGATTTTAGCAGGGTCAGTAGGCGTTTAATATTTAGGAAGCCTTCCTTGAACAATATTTGGAATTTTAATTTGTCACAGAATCTCTTGGCTCAGAATGCTGGAGTCTTTTTGTTTTCTGATGATTTAAACAACTTCTTCAAAAGCTTTAATTCAATTTCTGGAAACAACTTACACTTCCTTTTTATCTGGCAGGGACCTTCATTACAAAAGGAATAGGATGTGCGCAGTCTCCGATAGCATGTGTGTATGTTTTTTCCTGCCACTGCCAGTGATAAATCCCGTCCTAGAACTACTGTTCTTTATTGCCTTCTGACATTTGAGGAAACTTAGGGAGTGATCCTATGGCCCCTAGACAGCATCCAGGGGGCCATAGGATACTTCGGATTCCCAGATCTGAGATCAGAGACAGAGCTCTGACCTCGGAGTTAGGAATTTGTGCTCTGATGCCTCCCCCCACAGCTGGCAACGGAAAGAACCATGCTGGCTGCCTCTCCAAGGTCAGGAACTTGACCTTGGAGAGGACTTAAAGAAGACATTCCGGGGGGGCGGGAGGGGAAGAGACTGCAGAGGCCAGGATATGAGCTATCCTGTGTCCTTTGTGGCCTCCTTCCCTCCCCCTCTGAAGTGTCCCAGCTTGATGGCCAAATATTTCTGTGCAGAGTTGAGGAGTGGGGAGGTGCAGATCACCTACACCACTCCTTCCGCTCTGCATGTGATACCTGTAAACCTCTGAGTTTTGGGTCTTACAGTCATCTTGATTGGATAGCAGCCTTAGTGGTTTAAATACAAATGCTACAGAATGGTACTGCCTTTATTAGGACCCACCAATATGCTGCAAAGTTGTCATCAGTTCTGGAGAAAATGAAAGCATTCTCATGCTTTTGTGACATTTTGGCTGGTCCGGTGGAAGTTATTACCATTCTAAAGCTTTGGGATTATTTTTTCTAATGGAGTAGCATGACCATCTACAATTCTTAGTGGTTTAGTACACCTTAATGTAGAGATCACTATGAATCATCCCAATTCTTTCAAGCGTACATATGCACCAATTATGGAATGATCTCCCCACAGAGGCCCACCTGGCACCAACATTGTCATCTTTTTGGCACCAGGTTAAGACTGTCCTGTACTCCCGGGCATTTAATGGCATATGATGTGACATATCAGCTGTTTTAACAAGTCTCGTTTTTTAAAAAATTGAAATTGTTTCAGCTTTTTAAACTGTTTAAATTTTGTATATTGAAATGTTATGCTGTATTTTATTGCATCTGTCTTTTATTATGCTATATTTTATTATTGTATATGTGAATTGCTGTGGACCACCCAGAGAGCTTCAGCTATTGGGTGGCATAGAAATGAAATAAATCTTCATCACCGTCATCATTAGTGTGTGAAACTGATGGTAATCTTCATAGGGAAAGGAAGAGAGGAAACCTCCAGGAACACAGGAAAAAACATTATTTATTTAAAGTGTTTCAAATAATTCTTCTTCCTCAGGGGCACTCTTGAACAACAATTTTCAGCCTACTATCTATGCACTGTTTAGGGTGGCCATGTGTCCTCCTTTACAGAGAACATTCCTCTATTTGGAGGCCTGTCAGAGGACAGTCTTCTATTTGATGGCATCCTCTATCCAGTCCATGTCTGGTTTAAAGATAAAGAACTGTCAGAAGGAAGAGCTGGGCCTTGAAGTTGCCCATCAATACTTTGCACCTGGACAGCAGACTGAGCAGACACACAGGTCACCTGATCACTATATTCCCCAATACGGCAAGGTGTGGTGTATTTCTACTTAAATTATAGTCATTATTTCTAAATTTGCATCCATATAAATTAGTATATGCAATTTTTATTCAAATCTATATCCTCATTTGTCTTCTTTCTCGGTGATGCATTTCCTCTTTTGGGGGGATGGGGCACTGTTGCAATATTGTTTCACAATGGGTATATGTACCAAGTTATTTTTAATTACAGTATTTTTACCCTGCTCTTCGGCCAAAAAAGGCTCCCTGAGTGGCTTGCAAAGACAAATAATGAGACAGCCCCTGCCTCCAGGCTTAAAATCTAAAAGACATGACTCAAAATGAAAAAAGAATTGGGAGGGAGAAGGGGGAACAAAGAAGAAGAAAAACTTATGCACTAGTTCTTAGTTTCAAATTACTTATAGGTGTTCTTTCTGGCAGCGAAGGGTGAAACAAGCTCCCTGCAGCTGTCCCTTCTTTGCCCAATGGTTGGGTTCAGCCTGGTCTCCCCCTTGCCATGATGTTAATCCTGGGAGGCATGGGGTGCAGCCTCCCAGTGGCCCTTGGTTCTCTGGCCGATGGATGAGGCTAGAGCCTGCAGTCCCAGGGAACTGTCAGTTGGAGCTGTCTGTTCCTTCTAACAAGGAGGAGTGAAACAAGCTGCCTGGTGCAGCTGCCCCCTCCCTGGCTGATGTATGGGGCTGGCATGGTTTCCCCCTTGTCATGGCAGCCTCTCAGTGGCCTTTGGTTCTCTGGCCAATGGATGAAAATTGCAGCTCAGCGGTGCCCCTGAAGAAGAACAACTGTGTTCATGTTAAGCTTTAAACACAGGCTTTAAATAAATAACCCTTTTCCTGTGCACTTGGTGGTTTCCTCTAGTCCTCCATCCTGCCTCCCCATTTTTCCTTCCTGACAATTTTCATAGATCCAGAAGTGGTAACACTGTGTGCATGCATATAGGAGGTTTCCTCCAAGGTGGCTTCCAGAGTCAGACCTTCTACTGAACAGATTATCTATCTAGGATGTTGGGTAGTCAAGCGGCATTGTACAGTGTCCCAACTCATCTGTTGCTGGTGTTGTCATTGGCGGGAAGAAGTAAAGGAAGCCCATATTGTGATTGTCTAGGAACAGCGGGACAAATTCAACAACTGCTCCTTTGTGATTCACATTAGGTTGGGTGGTTGCTAAGTTTTATTTCTCAAGTAGTTGGCTTGGCAAAGGTGACATGTAGGTGATATAAGAATGCCTGGAAGGAAGCTAGCCATAAATACTTAAAGGTAAGGAGGCAAGTGGAAACACAGAGGAGGGGGGGAGGCACAGTGTAAAGGTGGATAGAAACGAGGGGAAAGACTTTGATCCTGCGGAGGTTAATGAGGCACAGGCACAAACTTCTGATAGATCCCCCCAAAAAACAAAAAAATACCAACATATTGTAGCTTAAAGCTCTTACTTTACTCTTACTTACAGTAACTAAGCCTTAGGAGAGGCATTTCAACCTTTTAGAATGAGAAAAAAATTGCACAAACCCCAGGAAATCACCAGAAGACCAGTGGTTGGGGAACAGGTGGTGGGGCCAGGTGAATTGGCGTGGCCATCTGGTGAACCAATGAGGGCTGAGATTCCTCATCTGTTTGATAGGACAGCCAGGTGTGCATTCCCTGACCATTTTCACAACCATTTGAACAAGAATATCCCAGTGTTTTTCTGAATTTTGCACTCTCTGGTAATGTTACAGTTTCCTGCTTTTCTCCATCTGATATTTATTTTCACACACTCTAACAGGATGATATGTCTACATCCTTCTGATTTATTTGACCATTTCAATCTATGTAGAAACCTCACAGGCCTCTACTGAAGGGTTCCTACCGACAGGTCTGAAAAGACAAGGATAGTGTCACCCTCATATTATAGAGCCATCCTTACTTGGTCCTTTTGGGGGTTTTGTTTTGTTTTGGTGATTGCTTTTCTTGCCATAGCGCAGATTTTGCACAATAATATTTTGTTACCTAATTGTCCTTTTAGCTTGCGGAAGCTGGAGCCTATGCGATGGATTTTCTCTCAGGGCATTGCTGAGCCTGTCATTTCAGAATAAATGCTGCTAGTTTGTCTCCAGCCCTTCTATAGATTGTCTTATGTTTTCACTTTGGTTTCAGAGAGATTTTCAGAGACCTGGACCAACACTGTTCCGCTTTGTTTTTCTGGAGAATGGAATCCCAATTTAAGTTGTCAAATCAGACCGGAGGTGGCTAGTTTTGAGTTTGTTACTGGCTTTGTCAGAAACTGCAGGGCTCCTGCTGCCATCTTTGTTAATGTTGTCATTGCTGTCTCATGGGGTCCATACTTAATCTGTTTCTTCCTCCCAAATATCCCCAGCGGTGGTAGGAGGCTATGGAGAAAGTCTACAAATACTTTCTACTAAGTCTTTTGCACTTCCTTTCTTTCAAGTTGCAAGCCCATGATCTGGCCACTCTCACCCCAGATATCAGCTGTCCTAAGCATAAAGGTTTAAAATGAGCTCCTGGCCTGTCAAACATAAGAGGTGGGTAGGCAGTAATGGGGGTCAGGAACTTGGGAGCAACCTGTTTAGGCAGATTTGTGCTCAGGAAGCTTATCTGCATCCCTTTACTCATTTATGGGGAAACAAGTTACAATGGCTCTTAATTTCCCATATGCTTTCTAGTCTACACTAATATTGTACATAATCTTGCATTTAGGAATTGCCAGTTCCGCGATGCAGTCTAGTGTTTATTTCTCTGTCTGTCTCTGGCCCAGGGTTAAAACTATTGGAGGTCCAGATGACATCTGGCTTCTCAGCTCTAACAGAATATTGGCTGCAGTGTTTATCAGTGCATTATTCATCAAAACTGATGATGCAAAGTACAACATGCTGTCTGTAGCTCAGCGTACGGGTGGAAAGAAGTTGGCAGAAATGCCCAGTGTTCTGTGAGCAGCATGTAATCAATAGTCTGGGTGCTTGTTCACTTTATGTTGATGACTATTCCCTCTGGTACGCCTTTGTATATTTTTGGGATCACTGTCTTACCAGCTGTGCTGCTTTTTCTCTCTCTTCTTGATACCATCCAAGAGAGATAGAACAGAAGGGGCAACCTTTTGTGCAGTGGGTGTCAAATCAGCTAAGCTAGTTACACAAAGCATGACAATGAGAAAGGAAAGGATGCAGCGCAGAATTTCCATGAGTGCAGATCTTCCTTCCTTTCTGCAAAAGGAAGATATCGGTCCTTACTACCCCAGTCCTTATCACATTGTATCAAAACTAATCCTATTAATTTCAATGGAACATGACTTGGATTGCTGTCTATGGCTACAGTTTAGCCTTAAAGTGATGCCTGTTTGGCGTTTGGGGCTTGACAAAATAATGTTCATGTTTCTTAATGGCCACGGATGATCCCCTAAATGGACAATTCAGCTACAGGAATGGGGTTTAAGATGAGTACTCGGCAGATTATGTGTGAGAAACTGCAGTGGGCAGCTTGTAATTTGGAGGCAGAGGGGGGGATCAAAGAGAGCTGAGTGTTGGCTGAAGGCGAAACACCTTTGGGTGCAGGGTCAGGGTGTCTCTCTGGGGGTCTGATGTGGGGTAATGGCCCTGCTGCCTTGTACGAGAGTTTGTTCACTTCCTCTTATGCTCTGCTTGTATATTTGTAAATAATACAAATATTACAAAGGTGCTATACGTCTTCAGTGCTCTCTCATCCAAAAGAAATTAAGCTTGTTAGTGCTGCCCCTGACTTTTTCCCCATTTGCGGAAATGGGCTGAGCCACAACAGTATTTTAAGACAGTGGTGTTAAGCCTGATTCACAAACTGTAAGGTAGCAGTGTGGGTGCAGCAACACAGGTTTATGTCGACTGGCTTTCCAACATGGTTGCAGCCAATTCAAACATGCCACCCCAAGCTCTTTTTTAGTTGCCAAACTGAGCTTGCAGTTCTTTCACACACAAATCCACCCCTGCTTTCACCATAAGCTTTCTCCACTGCAATAGAGCAGCCTTCCCCAGCCAGCTTGGCACCCTCCAGATGTTTTGGACTACAACTCCCAGGATTCGTGACCATTGGGCATGCTGGCTACAGGTAATGGGAGTTGGTCCAAAACATATGGAGGGCACCAGCTCAGGGAAGGCTGCAATGGAGAGCCTTAACCCCTTGCTGATCTACTGAAAATCACCCAGAGATCTACCAGTGATCTTGATCTGCCTTCTGCCCACCCCTATCTTAAGGTACCCATCAGGAGGGAGGCTGCCAATTAAATAGGAAAGACCTCTGTGATTACCCCTACTAACATGGCTGCAATATTAACACAAATGACTGCCATTATGTGGGGTAGCAGCACCAGGTGAAAGTGGCTTCATAATAAGAGGGAAGTAGAGCGCCTTCCCACTGCTGCCTAGTATAGTATGAGGCACTGTGTTCTCAGCCCAGTTGTACTGCCATTGCTAGAAGATGTTATTGCATTACATTTTTTTTTCATGGACAGCTTCCACAGGGTCCTTTAACTATGCTGTAGGTGCATGTGGTTCTGTTCCTCTTCTTTTCTTTTGATCTACTTGTTCTAAGGTGGAGAGAAAAGGTGAATATATTGCCAGCCAGACCTCCTGTCTCTCTTTTGCCCAAATCACTGCTGTTTCCTTGACTGTGAGAGGATCACTATGATAAAGTGTGAGAACCACAACTTTATTTGGAGTTTTCCAGAAAGAACTTCTAGTGCATTATTTTACTTATCTGTTCCAGTCTTACACAGAGATTTGGCAGAATCTATAACGGCACAATAGGAGTTGGTCCTATTGAACTCTGAATATATATATATATATATATATATATATATATGCTTAGGATTGCACTGCAAGAGAGGTTGACCCTTGTGTACACCTCTTCCTGATGCCCTCCCCGGAGTAGTTGCCCCTAGGACCAGACCCACCTATTGGGTACATTCCAGTACACTTTGGAGGCTAACCTGGGCTATGCTCACCTTGTCCCATCATCCTCAGGTCAAGATGCATGGCTCTGTTTTATAGGTCAATTTCCTAGCAGAAGAGAAGTAAATGAAGCAGATCATGAAGATAATTTATAAGCATAACTGCTTTGTTCTCCAAGATGCATAATTCCTAGTATAGAGGTAATAATAAACAGCATGTGTGCAATCCTTTGCCTCATGACAGACAGCATGATACCAATTCCAAGGTTCTTCCTGGTCCCGTGAAACAACCCTCTGAACAGCAAGCTCCAATAGAAGAGTACAACAGAAAGTAGGACTAACATTCTGGGCTGGGAGGGCCTGTCTCTCTAAAACTTTGTTTATTTGAGGGATCCAAAACAGCATCCCAAAATGTTTTTCTTAAGTCTCAGTTTCTGCGGACACATAAAGTATAAAAACTCACAAGACTGCAGGCTTGTGCCCACATTTATCAATGTTTCTGAGACAGTGTGGTGTAGTGGATTGGGACTTGGGAGATCCGGGTTCTAGTCCCCGCACGGATAGTCCCCCAAACAAGAGCTCAGGTGGGCAAGTGGCCTCTCCGGAGAACCACGTCAGCCACACAAAGCTGCTGATGCACCTCTCTGGAGAGGCTGCCCACCCAATCTCTCATTTGGGGGACTTTCCCAGAGCAAGAGACCAGGTGGGCAGGGAAGGGGAGAGGGGAGGAGAGGGAGGAGGTGACTGCTGTGGCATAGTGGCTGCCATGGCTTGCAGGGGAATTCGGGGCTCTGCATAACAAATCAGGACTCTGCATAACAAAGTAAGAAGCCCTGATGGCTTACCGGTAAGTGTTTGCAGGACTGTCCTGGCAAATTCAGGGCAATTGGAGAGTATGGAATGCTAGGAGTTGCAGAACCTTTTTCTTTCTAAATACAGTATAATACCTTGGATTGCAAGTAACCTGGTCTGAGATCATTTTGCAAGACAAGCAATTTTTAAAAATAAATGTTGACTTGATAAACCAGCGACGTCTTGCAATACATGTAGGGATGTAACCGCTCGCCTCGAGCGGGTGTAGCGGGCCGAAATCGGCCCCGCTCACACCCGCCAGAGACTCGCTTTGATATAAGAGTGTTTTGGATTACAAGCACGGTTCTGGAATGAATTATGCTTGCAATCCAAGGTATTACTGTATTGATAGGATTGCGCCCCAAGTCATGGGTCTAAAACTACCTAGCGACACCACTGCATGCATCCACGTTGGCTGAGCACACGGAAGCCTGTTTCCTCACACAGATTTCTGTGTATATTATATGTGACAAAACAATTTGGTAATAACTGAAGAAACCCCTTAAATATGGATTTAAATTTTCTGCGCAATGAAGAAAGGGGAAAAGGTAAAATGACACCCGAAAATTACTCCTACCTATGCAGTGGTGTAAGTAAATCTAATTTAATTTTTCCTATCCCATTGCTCTTCTTTACACAGATAAGCGGATACTCATTCCTTGAAAGTTTTGTGTGAATGGCTCAGGCTTGTGTGCAAGAAGGAGGGCCATAACCATTAACTCTTCAGCAGAACCCCCCCCCCCAGTTACGGAAGATTTGCACCAAAAATGATTAACTTACATACAGACATTGGACTTTATCAAAACTGCACATGAGTGGAGAATTAACCATAAGCTGATGTTTCAGTTGGGTTAATATGTTTCTGATACTCATATGTAATCCTTAGACCAGGGCTGAGCAGAAAGTAGATCTGGATCTACTGGTAGATCTCTGGATGATCTGCAGAAGATCAGCAAGGGGTTTTGACTCCCAACTGCTTAACAATAGCAACGACAAAATGGCTTACTTCACCTAAATTAGACTGCTGAACTGAAGAAAGCTTGAGATAACCAGGAGCGGACTTCTGTGTGAACGGGGGGCTGTGAGCTCAGTTCAGTTCTGGTACTGAAAATAAATTCCCAGGCTCAGAATGTGCTGGTCTTTAATTCTAAGTGTATGTCTTTTGCACCTGGTTCTGATTGGTGGATCCGAAGAGTTCTATTAAAAAAAAAACACAAAGTAGATTTAACAAGTTTTAAGTCTGTCTATCACTGCTTTAGACAACAGAATTCTGTGACTTAACATAGCTGGTGGTCGCCTCAAAATATCCATAAAAACATGGAGAATGGCTTGTAAAACAGCCTTGCAAATCCTTCCACAAATATGTCCTCTTTTTTTTTTTTTTACTTGCCCAACACATACTAGCAGGGGTCATTTGCAACACAGTGATGACCAGAAAAAAAGAAAGAAAGAGCCAGATTTCTTGCTTCTTCCATTATATACCTAGAGGTGATTGTTACTTGCCTGCTCTCTTGCAACTTGCAAAAGTTTCCTCTTTTGCATTTTTATCAATCAACACTAATATAAAGGAAGCATAATACAAAATTCTCAGTGGGTGGTACATTACCCTTGCAAGTCATCACCTAATATATCAAAATTACAATCAATATTGTTGGAAGGGGTGTGGTCACATTGGTTCATACTTTCATCTTTGGTGGGAATGCTCAACAGTGTGGGAGTTCTGGAACATGGTTGCTGATTACTGTCAGGAATTTCTCCACACTGGACACTAGTAATAAACCTAAAGCTATGTTTCTTCATTATTTTGAACCTAATGACCCTGGATTCCTGCACAAAAACCTTCTTAAGCAATTGCATACAGTGGCAAAGTCAAGTATGGTACATAATTGGAAATCTCCAAAGCAACCAGCAGCAGGGGTTTGATAAAATTTGGGGAATTATGATTCTGTACAACCTTATTCAGGAAGTAGAGCAAGCAAGAAATCCTTTCTTAAAAAAAAAAAAAGTATTAATGCCATCATGGTTTCCATTTATTTTCTATGTGGCAGGAAGCCCCTCAAACATCTGACAACGTCCAATGAAGTACACATGCTTTTTTTTATACATCCCCACACAACTTATATATACTATATTACTTCTATATCCACTCCTTCATTAGATAGTGAGCTTCTCCTTAGATTGTTTTACTATCCCACAAGCATATCCATGATATACTAAGAATTATAATTAAAACAAGTTTGTGCACAAAGAAATAATTTTTAAAAGGGTGGGCAAGGTGCTGTTGGGGCACCTTGGAGGGACTGCTTGTAGCTGCCAAAATGGGGATTGTGAAAGGTGGCCTGACTGCTGCCTTTTGCAATCTCTGGGGGGGAAGGCGAAGGGAGCCAAAAATGCAGTCACAGGGGAGAGGCGGAGGACAACTCAGTGCTGCCACAGTGTCCCCTGGGATACCTGGGGGATGACTGAGGGGGGAGGGAGTAACCCACAATGTGCCCGATCATCTGTTGGGCACATTGTGGGGCTTGCAGTGGTTCACCCACACTGCTTGGCTTGTGCTGCGGTGTGGGTGATTATGTTGTCCGAACAGCGAGGCTAAAAACCAGCAAAGTCAGTACCAAGAGCAAGGTCTAAACCAGGGCTCCCCAACCTTGGGCTCCCAGATGTTGCTGGACTACAGCTCCCAGAATCCCTTGCCATTAGCCATGCTGGGTGGGTATGCTGGGAGCTGTAGGCCAGCAACATCTGGGGACCCAAGGTTGGAGAGCCCTGGTCTAAACACACAGGATCCCACCAGGAGCAAAGCAGCTAAGGAATGCAAGTCTGGGAGCTGGAATACAGCCATGTTCCAGCTTTTAAGCCTAAGTATTCAGAGCCCTGCCCAGGAAGAGCGGCTGGCCATCAGGGTCACCTAAGGCCAGGGAAGGTCTTACTCGTGAGAAGGGACTTACCCAAGAGTAACCCTTTACCCATGAGGAGTCTTATTCTTGAGGTGGGCACTTCTTTGCCTGGCATCCAACCCAGCTTCCTTGGACTCAGCTACCAGGAAGGGGGGCACTTTGGATTCTGAGGGTCCAGGATCCTCGTGATCCCTGGAAGCAGGCTGCTCCTCCAAGATGTTCAGCTCAGGGAGCTCGAGGTCATCCTCCAAAGAGGTTTCCTCCACAGCGGGCATGACATCAGGCCACCTTTTAGTGCCAGACCCTCACAAAGCCGCCTTACATAATATTAGATAAAATATAAGATCACAAGATTTAATTAAGAAACAGAAACATAACCACCATAACATATAATAAAAACAGCAGCAGGAAGCAGTAAGACAATAAAATAGCAATAACAATGAATAACAACAATCAACCCAGCATGATGTCATTAAAGCAAACAAAACAACTTGGCACTACATCAAAGAGCAGCCGCATAATATGCTTCCAAGAAAAAGTGACAAGGAACAGATAAATCTTTAACACCTATTCGAAGGCACAGGTACCTCAACTGGAATGCAGTTCCACAAATGAGGGGCCACTGCTGAGAAGGCCTATGACCTTGTTCCCACCACTCTGAGCCAGGCCTCCAAAGATGATCTCAGAAAGTGGCAGGTTGATATGGGTGCAAATGGTCCTTCAAGTAACCTGGTCCCAAACTGTTTGGGGCTTTAAAGGTCAAAACCAGCAGTATGACTTGGGCCCACATGAGACACGACATTAATTGCATGAATGTACTATAGGTGTGAACATTTTTGTCATGTAAATAGCAGCCTCAGGACTTTGGGGGTGGGGAGGGGAAGGTTAACTCTTTCTCTCCCTCCCACATCCCTGCCCCCCTGCAAATCATCCCTTGTATGCTGGTATTTGCATTTCAAGGGAAGCTCCAATAAGAGCCAGTGATAAGCAGCTCCCAATAGCTGCTTGGGAGAGTGATATTTCAGGGGGGGGCGGAGACTGTGGCAGGGAGATAAAAAGTTACTTTCCCTTTGCACTTCCATGATCCCAAGGCTGCTCAAGCTTCTTTGCAGCTATTCACATTTTTTTTTTAAAAAAGAAGAAAAGTTCATGCTGGAACACTGAGGACCAAGGCAGGGCCAGCCCTGCCACTGCTGTGGGCCAGCAGGGGCAGCCTTCTGACTGTTCTCATGAACATTCTGGCTGTTCCTCTCTGTTGAAGGATAGAGCAATGCATGCTATACAACCTGTCCTGGATCCCTTAAACTAGCCTGTTGCCTCAGGTGCAGTAAAAGATACTGTCCCATTGCCACTGCTGAAGTAACGTTCAGTTGCCAGTCCAGTCAGCTTCTGTACATGGACTGGGGAGGGGGTGCCATCTTGTCCTTCATCTCATGCAGCAAAATGTCTCGGACCATCCCTGGACTGGGGGAAGGTCTGTAAACATCTTTCCCAATGCCTCCTGCATCTGCCACTGGGACCGGGAGCCAGAAGTTGCAAGAGACAGCAGCAGCAGCTCAGGTGAAAGAGCTCTGCTTTGCATGGGATTAATATCTGGTTGCTCTGGTAGCCATTTCCAGGCTGGGGGTCATTTCCTCTGGGATCTGCTATCACCCAGAGATTCAGAAGCTGAGTGGTAGTTGGAAAATGTGGGACCTGTGAGGAATCATAAATATAATAAATAAATAATAAATAAATAAATCTTGTATACACTTCTGTCCCTCCCGCCCCAGTAGCTGTTATTTCTTTTACTGTGTTTCAAATATATTGTAAGCCACCTCAAGAACATCAGAGGTAGGATGTAAATATGCCAAACAAACAAACAAACAAACAAATGCATTCATGGAATTAGATGTCTGTTTTGGTTCTTCTCATAGACGGAAAACCATTTTTTCGCTTGCTGCCCCATAGGAATCAGGTAGACAATATTTACAATCTTTGAAAAACTGTGTTCTGATTGAAACATGAACAGAGTATTAGAGCAAAGAATAAAACAAAATACTATGCCTCTCCTGCCATGGCATTCTATATCTTGGGTGTTGCAGGGGGTAAGGAGTGGAAGTCCAGGGGTAAAACAATGCTAAGTAGCTGCTCTTTCTCACATGCACTGAGGAACTGAGATGAGATGCATTGGGTCTTCCAAGCTCTGATCCACAGGGGAAAACAGAAATAAGATTGGAGTGGCGACTTGTATTTTTAAAGATGCTGTTCAATAGTCCAGAAAGGACAGGACATCCTTGGTGTCTCTGTGTTGGCACCCATCCATGAACTTTTTCAATATGTGGCATATGTCCTGGAAGCATAATCAGAAGAGTACTGATTAGCTTGTCAGACTGACCTGCTCAACCCATTTGTCTCAGTTCAACAAGCATATGCGGCTAAGCTTACCTGCTCAGTGTCTGAGTCATGGGATCCCTGGCACAGAAAAGGGAATCATAGAATCATAGAAAAGTAGAGTTGGAAGGGGCCTACAAGGCCATCGAGTCCAACCCCCTGCTCAATGCAGGAATCCAGGTCAAAGCATCCCTGACAGATGGCTGTCCAGCTGCACCTTGAATGCCTCCAGATTGGGAGAGCCCACCACCTCCCAGGGATGGGGACTCGGACTCGAGGACTCGACTCGTGAGTCGGACTGAGTCCCTCCTCTGACTCGACTCGGACTCGAGTCCCAATATTTTTAATGGGACTCGAGACTCGACTCGGGACTCGAGACCAAGGACTCTTCAACATCCCTGGGCTGTGCCAGAAGGAGTGGAGAGGAGCGTGATTGCCAGCGAAGAGCACATGGAAGCGAGGTGTGCCGCTGCTCGGCCACTATGGACGGCTACCAGGAGTGCAGCCCCAACAGTGTGTCAAGATTTATTTTGATTGATGTATTGCATACTTGGGAGAGGCAGAAGAAAGACCTGAGATTACTCTGTGTGGCTGCTCTGAGTGTGTTTCTGGTTCCAGCAAGTTCATCACCAGTGGAGCGGGTGTTCAGTGAGGGTGGAATTGTGATGAGATCTCACCATTCCAGAAGGGGGGCCAAACATTTAGGAAAAAATCATGTTCCTCAAATGCAACATGGATAAGTTTTAGGAAGTACAGCAAGTTTATTTTTTAAAATCATTTTTCTAAAATGCAACCTTTCAGACATTTTGGGTTTGGCTGCCTCTGCCTGCCTGTCTGGGGTTCCCTGCCTCCTCTGCCTGCCTGGTCTCTTCTTGACCAGTTCAACAGTTGAATTGTCCAAGACAAAGGCCTCTGCCTGCCTGCTTTGGGGTTCCCTGCCTCCTCTGCCTGCCTGGTTATTTTGGGTTTTTCTGCCTGGTCTGTTCTTGCCAAAATCAGTTGCAGAGTTTTGAAATAAAAAGGCACACTTGTGCCTAGAATTTATTTAAGCCACACATCTGAAGTAGCCTTATTTTGTTGGGGAAAAGCCCCATTGATTTTAATAGGGACTCATGGAGTCAGCTTTGGGAGTGACTCGTGACTCGTGACTCGTGACTCGTGAGTCACCATTTTGGACCAAGGACTCGGACTCGAGACTCGGGTCCAAAGACTCGTGACTCGACTCGTGACTCGAGACCAAGGACTCTTCAACATCCCTGCCACCTCCCTAGGTAGTTGATTCCATTGTCTTATTGATCTGACAGTCAGGAAATTTTTCCTGATGTTTAGGTGGAATCTAGGTTCCCGTAACTTGAGCTCATTATTCTGTGTCCTGCAAACTGGGATGATCGAGAAGAAATCCTGGCCCTCCTCTGTGTGACATCCCTTCAAGTACTGGAAGAGTGCGATCATATCTCCCCTCAGTCTCCTCTTCTGAAGGCTAAACATGCCCAGTTCTTTCAGTCTCTCCTCATAGGGCCTTGTTTCCAGTCCCTTTATCATCCTTGTTGCCCGCCTCTGAACCCTCTCCAGTTTGTCTACATCCTTCTTAAAGTGTGGTGCCCAGAACTGGACGCAGTACTCAAGATGGGGCCTAACCAGTGCTGAGTAAAAGGGAATTATCACTTCACGCGATTTGGAAGCTATACTTCTATTAATGCAGCCCAAAATAGCATTTGCCTTCTTTGCAGCCACATCTGGCATAGAGATTTATCACAATTCTCTTAAAAATGCATGTTTGTGATACAGATACACACACATACACACACCACCTGCATAACTACTACCATCACAGGAACACCTACTCTGTTGTACATTTTGAATACTGAATAAATAGCAGCTTCCCTCCTAGGACAAATAGCAGCTTGGGTGGATTCAGTGCCAGCTCCAGGTTCTTGAGGGCATTGGGTCAAGATGCTCCCAATGGGTCCCCTCCTTCATTGAGTCTTTCTTCTCACTGCCGTTATCACCAGCTGCTATTGCTCCTCACCTTCTTTCTCATCACTGCTACTACTTGCTTGCTTGGCAGGCAGAGAGTCAAGGAGCAAGTAGGCAGTGGCATCTACTGCTCCTCCTCCTCCTCCTCCTCCTCCTCCTCCTCCTCCTCTCCTCCTCCTCCTCACCACCACTGTTGTCTGGGCTAGAGCAATAAGCAGGTGAACAAGCAGGTGAATGAGCAGGTGAACAATGGTGAAGAGCAACTCCAGGGGGCTCTTTTCAGTGGGCCCCTGCTGGGATGTGGGCCCTTGGCAGGTGCCCAACCCATGCCTACCCTTGATGCTGGCCCTGGCTGGATTTCCACTGGGACCATGGTACAGAAGGAAAAGGTTAAAATAACCCTCCCTGAGCTGTTGATCCTGATCCCCCCCCCCATGGCCGTTTTTATTTTTAAGGAAAACATATGAGCGGTACATCTTGGGTTGGATTAGCAGAGTCCCACTGACATGGGAGGAAGAGGGAGGGAAGATGAGCTTCATGATTCCTCCTCTGCCTGCAACCATCTGTGCCTCCTAAGAAGCTGCTCTGGAAGGCGGGGTATAAATATAATAGATAGATAGATAGATAGATAGATAGATAGATAAGGCTGGGAGATCCTCTGGAGCATCATAAGAGGGGACTGCAGGGGGAAGGGATAACTGGCAAGATCACCTCCCCACCCACTTCTTCCTGGGGGACACCTCCGCTGGATCCCAGTGCCTTTTGTTCACAGAATGGTCAATCTGGATCCAACCCACATAATGTAAAGTATCTTTTGACCTCCGAAGCTGCATGAAGGAATATGTTACAAATACTGAACACTGGTGTTCTGCAAGACTTTAGGACCGTAGCTTTGCAACGGCAAGATTCATTTACTTCACCTAGCTGTTCTTTATTTCTGGTCATGATGACAATTCACAATAATAAAGTGTTTTTAATGACACCATTAATGTGTTTTTATCCAGAGGCACCAACTGTGTTTCCTGTAGCTGTAGTTTTTCCTTATCACCAACAAAACTCTGGCTGAAAGAATGGGTGGACAAGGCCTGCCTATAGAACTATAGGATTCTCAGTTCAAGCCATTGTAGCTAAAGTTGATATATAGGGTCCGAGCCTCTAATGTATATACAATCTAATGAGCTCTGTATAACCTGCTTTAAAGATATACAATTCTGTATGTGAGTTCGCAAACAGTTTGAATTTGTATGGGCCCTGAAAAACTGTTAATCCTGCAAAAGGTCAAAAAGTGAGAGAATGAAGTTAGCACAAGTATGAACCAGTTACAGGCCCAAGTGAAACGTTCCTAAAGATTTATTATTCTCATAATCATTAATGCAGGCTAAGCAGTTCCTTTTTTTAGTTTCTTTGCTAGGGTTGCAAGTGGTATCAGCTTTTGGGAAGACTGATATTTACTACTGTACAAGCCTCAATGATACCAAATAGCATTAGCAAAAACTCTGAAAAAGTACATTTCACTCTTTGTTCATGCATCCAAGTGCTTCCTTTTTGCCCTGAATGATCATGCTACCGGGTGCACAGCAATGGGGTGTAGTTTTCTTTCAACTGTGAGACACAGGCAGTACAGAGGAATGGTAAAAGAAAGTTTGGCACGATGCAGACCACTCAAGCATATTGAGGGTTGAATTCCACTCTTTCAGACCGATTTGGTCCAGTGAGCTGTATATTCCTTTTAATGTTTCACTCTGCTATGACTACCTAAATTACAGTACAAGTGTTCTGGAATGATTTTTTTGGAGACTGATGTACAAAAGGTGCAGCACTCAGAACAATGGTCCAAAATAACTATGGAGGAAAAAAAACCCAATGAAAATCCTTTGCTGTGTTTAGCATAGATTTGTCATAAGGGGCTGTGACTGAGATGTGATCTATGATGTTCTACTTATTCATTTTGGTATTCTTCCTGACTGCAATGCAGCCATGTTCTTGCTATCCACTCCTGGCACACCAATCTTACATGCTTCCCTTGCCTGTATTGATCAGAGCCCACAGTTCCACCTCTTTTCAAATCCTCTTTTAGGCCTGACAGCCTTTGTAGATAAATGTCCTTATTTCAACTCCTTCCTGTACCCATCCCTTGACATCAAGAATCAAGATAGAAGGAAGGGCCATGTAAACCATTAACTGGACATCTGTTAGCCTTTATTGCCTGTTGAAGGAGCATGTGTCTAGCTAGTTCTTGCCTTCCACTTCTAGGATGTATTCCCTAACATCTTGCTTTAGTTTTGAGTATGACAAAATGCAACGGGGTCCCAGAGTTTAAAGTCTATATTTGAATGTCACATATCTGGGTTTGGACTTATTTTTAAACATTTTATTTTAATTACTTATACCCCATTTTTTTTTTAAAAAGCAATGTTTTCAAAGTGCCTTACAGTAAAAGAATAATAAGAACATAGCATAACATAGATCAAGTAAAACAAAACTATAAAAAAAACATAACAGGATGAAAAAAATAGCATTAAATAGCATAAAACATAATAGCATTAAAACAATTTATAAACAGTAGAAATCAATCATATGCCAGCCAGAATAAAAAAAGAAGAAGTTTTCAACACTAATTTAAAATCAGGAAGAGAGGGAGCTTCTACGATCTCCCTGAGAGGAGAAGTCCAAACCGTGGTGCCCCCGCTGAAAAGGCCCTGTCCCTGACACCCACCAACTGAACCTTTGCTAATGCAGGGCTTCTGAGGTGAATTGTAAGGCTTGCACAGGTTCATACAGATGAAGGCAGTCTTTAAGATAACCCGGTCCTGGCCTTTAAGAGCACGAATGGTGAATACCGGAACTAAACTGAGCCTGAAAATGAATTGGTAACCAATACAACTGGTGTAGGTTTAGTATGATATGCTCTGATCTTCTTGCTCCTTTCCTGCTCCTGGTGGCTGCATTTCATACTAGCTAAAATTTCCAAACTGTCTTTAAAGGCAGGCCCATGCAGGAGACATTGTAGCAGTCCAGCCTGGATCTAACTAGTACATGAGGAATTGAGGCTAGATACACCTTCTCCAGGTAGGGTTGCAGTCAAAACTGGTCAAAGGTATTTACCACCAACACCATCTTGACATCCAGGGATGATGCTGATAATGCCAAATGGTGTATTTTTTTTTTATTCTTTAGGGGGCATGCCAACCCATCCAAACTGGTTGCACACCTCCACCCAGATCAGCAGATCAGTAACTCCCAACCAGCATGACTTCTGCCATGTCTGGATTAAGTTTCAGCTTGTTCACCTTCTTACAAATAGCCTCCAAATGCTGATTCAGTTTTCACCACTTCCCTTGGGACCAGATGCTGGGCAGAAGAGGTAGACCTCATCCTCTAATGCAGTGTTCTCCAACCTTGGGTCCCCAGATGTTTTTGGCCTGCAACTCCCAGCATGCCCCAGCCAGCATAGCTGGCTGGGGCATGCTGGGAGTTGTAGGCCAAAAACATCTGGGGACCCAAGGTTGGAGAACACTGCTCTAATGTCTGGATGAGTTTTTCCAAGTAGTTTCAAGTAGATGTCAAAGAACATGGCAGGGACAAGATGAATCCCTGTGATAGCATAAGGAGTGGCTTGCATCTCTAGGCCTCCACAGAAGATGAGGGTTTGGTTAACAAGGATCTGGCTCTAAGGGGTGGGTGCACTGCTTAGCAAATGCTCTTTGAGCACACAGTGGGACTGTTCGCATGACATGACAACCCACTATGGTTGCGGCCTGTGTGGGGCATGTGTGGGCCCACCATTTTGAATATGCAACCCCCTCTTGGGCTTGTCGTGTCATGCAAACCCAGTAAGCATGGTTTATAGAAGGATTAGACAACCCCCACATAACCCATGGTCTATTTAAGGTCATTCAAACATCGTATAACCCTCACTCGTCAGGTGTGTATGACACGACAACCCCTGAGTGGGGAGTACATGTTCAACCTGATGTCTGCAGGCACCACAGCTCATTGTAGGTTAAATAACCGCCAAGTTAGACTACTGCAATGCACTCTACATGATGGGGCTGCCCTTGAAGACTGTTCAGAAGCTGCAGCATGTGCAGAATGCAGACCAATTCTGGCCCGCTTGCACTGGCTGCCTGTACAATTCTGAGCCCCATTCAAGATGCTGGTTTTAACCTATAAAGGCCTACAGGGCTTGGGACTGCAATACCTGATGGAACACCACTCCTGACCTGAATCTACCTGGACACTACGATCTACATCTGAGGCCTTCCTCCGAGTGCAACCTCCAAGGGAGGCTCAGAGGGTGGCAACAAGGGAGAGGGATCTTCTCAGTGGTGGCCGCCCGACTGTGGAATGATCTCCCCACTGAGGCCCGCCTGGAGCCAACATTGTCAACTTTTTGGCGCCAGGTTAAGACTGTCCTCTACTCCCAGGCATTTAATGGCATATATGATGAGACATGTCAGCTGTTTTTTCCATCACATTTGCCAAGGGGAAGAAGCTCTGCAGCATCGCAAGGCAAGTGTGATCCAGCCCTGGTGCTGCTGCCTTGCTGGAGACTAACTCCACCTGTGGGACTTCTGGCTTGCCTCCCTGCAGGCTTGGATCCAGCCAAGGGCCACCCCACTCCCAGCTGCAACAACTCTGGGAGCTGGGGCATAAAGACCAGGCTCCTGTGGGGGCAGGACTGCCGCCGGCAGGAGTTGCCACTGAAGGGGGTGACACCAAAGGGGGTTGCCCCTTTGGGGGAGTCACTTTGGGGGTGCATGAGGGTGAGGGGACTGATTGTTCCAACTGGGGCCTGCAGGACTGCCTGCACTAATTACTATGGGAGGGTAATGCCATTCTGTAATACAAAAGATGTGTTTTTCAAAGAAGGGGGGAGGTGTGGGGAGTCGGGGGCAACCGTCACAGTTATACAGGGCAGAGGGAGACGGGGAGCGGGGAGACAGTTATGCCGTAATGAGAGACAGTACAACAATAGGGTGTTGGCTGCCCCCACATTGTCCCCTGACTCAAATAACCTGGGTGGCCCTGGCAACAGACCCCCTGCCTGGGTCGAAACTGCTGCTGATGAATGCCCGGCCAGTGAGTGGTAAAACAACTGCTATCCAGGACTTGATCCTGGTTGAGCATGCCGACCTGGCCTGCATTACAGAGACCTGGTGGGATGAAGCTGGGGTGTGTGTGTTAATCTCTCTCAGCTCTGCCCTCCAGGGTTCTCTGTCCAGCAGCAGGCAAGACCTGGGGGGCGGGCAGGTGGAGTGGCCGTGGTCTATCGGGATTCTATCCCGCTGACCCAGGTGCCCCATCCCGCAGTCTGCTGGGTTCGAGTGTGTGTATTTGGAGGTGGGTGCCCGGGACAGAACAGGGATTCTGTTGGTGTACTGTCCACCCTGCTGCTCCACAGTCTCCCTGCCTGAGCTAGCTGGGGTAGTATCGGGGTTGGTGTTGGAGTCTCCTCAGCTTGTTGTGCTGGGGAACTTCAACATCCATGCTGAGACTGTCCTGTCAGGGGTGGCTCAGGACTTCATGTCCGCCATGACAACCATGGGTCTGTCCCAAATGGTATCTGGACCCACCCATGTTGCTGGGCACACTCTGGACCTCGTGTTCTGTGCTGGGTGGGGTGATAGTGATCTGAGAGTGGAGGAACTCTCCGTCATGGACAGATCACTACCTGGTGGGGTTTAGACTTGCTGGTGCTCAGAACCTCTGCAGAGGTGGAGGGCTGATTAAGATGGTCTGCCCCAGGAGGAGGATGGATCTATACTTGTGCGATCGAACCTCGCCGGGCAGAGGCTGAAATTGACCCTGCTCACGCCCGGCGAGGCCTTACCTTGTTCTTCGGGGCGGCTCGCCCTCTCCGCGGTGAGCCGCCCGCGCGGTCCATTCTGTCCCGTCGCGTCACTTCCGGGACCGGAAATGATGCGACGGAACCCTGCGCAGGCGCGCTGGACCCCTGTGGCACGTTCTGCACCTGCGCAGGGTCCTGTCTTGTCATTTCCGGTCTTGGAAGTGACGGACGGGGCAGAAGACGCCCGATCAAGCGGCGCGGAGAACCTCTCCGCGCCGCTCAGAAGATTGGGTCGGGTCGGCACCCCCACGGAAGATTGGGTCGGGGGCGCGACCCGGCCTTGGAGCCAAGCCTAGATGGATCCAAATGGTTTCCTGATGGCTCTTGGGGATTTTCCTGTTGCCTCAGCAGGCGATTCTGTTGAAGCCCTGGCCAATCTCTGGAATAGGGAAATGACCAGGGCAGTGGACACAATTGCTCCTGAGCATCCTCTCTTACGAAGTGGAGCCACACCAGCACCCTGGTTTTCTAGGGAGCCGGTGGCAATGAAACAAGTGAGACGGCAACTAGAGCATCGTTGGGGGAAAACTCAGAGTGAATCCAATCAAACACAGGCTAGAACCTATTTGAAGGCCTACTCTGTGGCAATACGGGCAGCAAAAAAACCCATTTTTTTCTGCCACTATTACATCTGCAAAGGGCCGTCCTGTGGATCTGTTTTGGGTGGTCAGGGGTCTTTTACATACTAGAACACAAGAACAGAACTATGACCTTTCGACAGCCCTCTGTGAACAATTTGCTCAGCACTTTGCAGACAAAGTCACTTGGATCCGCTCTGACTTGGATGCTATAGTTGATACAGACCCAGTGGATGTAACTTTGGCTCCTGCTTGTCCAGTGTTATTGGATACTTCTCAATTTGTACAGCCTGAGGATGTGGACAGGATCCTTGGAGAGGTGAGAGGCACCACGTGTGTTCTAGATCCTTGCCCTTCCTGGCCCATAAAAGCAGCCAGAGGGGGACTGGTCAAGAGGGTAATTGGAGTGGTCAATACCTCCCTTTGTCAAGGCAGGGTTCCAGCCTGCCTGAAGGAGGCAGTGGTGAGACCCCTGTTGAAAAAGCCCTCCCTGAATCCCACAATATTAGATAATTACCGGCCAGTCTCCAATATTCCATTTCTGGGCAAGGTATTGGAGTGTGTGGTGGCCTCCATGGACTCCAGGGAATCCTGGGTGAGATGGATTATCTAGATCCATTTCAATCTGGCTTCAGACCTGGTTATGGGACAGGAACAGCTTTGATCCCCTTGGCAGATGACTTATGTTGGTCTACTACAGGGGGAGTGTGTCCCTGTTGGTTCTGCTAGACCTCTCAGAGGTTTTCGATACCATCAACCATGGTATCCTTCTGGGCCGCCTTGCTGGGATGTGGGATGGGATGGAGGCACTGTTTTACAGTGACTCCATTCCTTCCTGGAGGGGTGGATGCAGAAGGTTGTGCTGGTGGACTTTTGTTCGACTCCCTGGCCATTGGCCTGTGGAGTTCCTCAGGGTTCTGTTTTGTGCCCCATGCTATTTAACATATACATGACCTATAAAGCCCTATACAGCTTGGGTCCAAGTTATCTGAAAGACCATATTCTCCCCTATGAACCTGCCTGTACTCTGAGATCTTCTGGGGAGGCCCTTCTCTTAGTTCTGCCACCATCTCAGGCATGCCTGGCAGAAACTTGGCAGAGGGCCTTCTCAGTGGTTGCTCCAACACTCTGGAATTCCCTTCCCAGGGAGGCTAGAACGGCACCCTCCTTGGTATGTTTTTGAAGGCAGGCAAAAACTTTCTTGTTCCGGCAAGCCTTTGGGGAATAAATTTGGACCTATGAGAAAGCGATGGATTTGCACTGTTCCTATAGTTATTGTTGTTTTAGCTTTGATATTTTATATATATTAAATTATAAACCAGACCATGGGTTATGTGAGGGTTGTTCAACCCTCACATAACCCATGTTTGCTGGGTTCACACGGCAGGGGTTGGGACTTGCCCTCGCCTAATGGAAGCCTCCCCCCTTTTATTAATCCCCCCTTGGGGGGTGGAATTTTGAGGTTGGAAATGGGTGGGGTGGAAAAGTTTAACCCCCTTCCTGGAGTGCCATGGTCCTGATCTGAATTGTGCCTGCATGTGCTTACATGGAGGTAAAGAAAACTAGCACACACAGCTCCATAATGCATGCTAGACAGAACATTTAGTTTGGCCCTTAGAGAATCTTTTTAGGTGGCACAAGCATCTTAGTTTTCTTTTCTATTTGTATTTTTCTAACTTCGGAAATAATGTTGTCTACAGACTTAACAGACTGGATACTGCAAAAATAAAGATGTGCAAAAGGTAAGGAAATAATCGATTTTGCAGTACAAGACATGCAAGAAAAATACCAGTTTTTGCAAGCACACCCCTCTATTTATCGAAGAGGGGGAAAGTTAAAAGGGCAGAAACAGTAAGAGCCAAAGCACATTAGCACATGAAAGTTAAGCCATAGCACTCAAGGGACCAGAATCTAGGACATAGCATTGCCTTACCTTACATTACAACATGATGACATCCACAAGGTCTCCCCTGAAGGGACAATGACAAGAACAATCAGTGACCAAAACTCAAGAGGATAAAATGGAAGTATTTATATACCCCAAGGCTTCAGGAATTGGGACTGGCATTTCACCCAGTATCAAGGGCATTTTAAAACTTGAAGTGCATTCCTACCATAGAGAATGTCTGTCAGGAAGAGAACATCTGGACACTGCCTACCCACCAATGCACATACACCTGTAAACTAACCAACAAGAAAGTCAGTTGTCACCTGTCACTTTTTATGTAGGAAAGTGTCAATGGAGAGATGCTTTACACATCACGGATTTCTGGTTCTGCCCTTGAAAGTCACACAACTTAGTGAACCATTAACTGGTTAAATATGTGGAGTATTTTTGATGGTATGTCACATGGTAGCACAAACTAGTGTAATTTCTGCAGTGGCAAAGCATGCCTAGGGCGACGTGAGGCATTCAAAACAAGGATGTGAGATCTGCTGGTAAGGTGCCACGCTGTCTTTGTGGCAACAGGGCTCCTTCATATGTCTCGATCATTGCTTCAATTGCTCTCCTTCACAGCCATCGTAATCACATCGTAATCATTGTAGTCACTCTCCAGAAGAAGCAAGGCTTCTAGGCAGCTGCACCTTTTCCCTCACAGCTAGGTCAGCAAAGGGGCATCTTCCCACTATCCCCTGTGCATGAATTAAAGGTGCAAGGAGGCTCCTCTAAACACTCCTTCTTGTGAGTGTGGGTCTGTGTATATAAAAACATAATGTGGAAATGCAGCATTGTCCAAATTTCATTAACCTAACATTACTCTGAACATAATGCACATCTTACACATCTTACACATGGCACTTCCAGAAGAAGGCACATCATCTAGAGACTTGGAGTAGCATCTGAATTACTGCACTAAAAGCCATCCTGGGCTGCAGATAAATGAAATTACATACACCTTACCAATGTATCTAACAGCAAAACGTGTGCCTACAGAAATCTTGCATCACATTGGAAACATGGCCATGTTATATGTGAAAAGAATGGGTCATGTCACTGAGTTCTCCCTCGTCAGCCTCCCTGCTCCTTTTTGATAATGTGCATACCCAGATGAGTC
This sequence comes from Shinisaurus crocodilurus, assembly GCA_021292165.1. Lineage (NCBI taxonomy): Eukaryota > Metazoa > Chordata > Lepidosauria > Squamata > Shinisauridae > Shinisaurus > Shinisaurus crocodilurus. Next base: position 167,245,331 of record CM037880.1, read on the forward strand.
GAAATCTCACCTGGTTAGGATTTGTTTTCACCTTTTGTCTTCTTGCAAATTAAATGCTATCCAGTTGTCAGCATCCTCTTCTTTAAGAGTAAGCAACTATGCAATAGTGCATCTATTGGAATTGGGTTTTCTCAGAGGCAAAAGTGCTGTCAGGAATGCAAACTGAAATCACACAGAATATAACTAGGGAATTCTGCAGTGGAGACATAGTCCGATTTATAAAAGTATCTTCAGTTTAGGAAGGTATAAAATGGTGAGGCATAGAACAAATGCATTCAACATGTGCATTTAAATGCTAAAGGGCAAGCTAGTATTGTTACACATGCTCCCACTTCCCCATGTGGTGACAAGTTCCAGGAAGTGCTACCTGAGTTTGGCCTCCTTTGGAAGTAGAGAGATCACTAGAGATTTATAGCATTTTTGTAATATTTTGTTAATTTACAAATATACAAGTAGAGCATAGGTGAAGGCAAACAGCATAAATATTCCTACAAGACAGTAGTTCTGCTGTCCTATATCAGGTCCTCAAAAGAGAGAAGGCTTCAGCTCACAGCTCACAACAACTCATCTCTCTCTCTCTCTCTCTCTCTCTCTCTCTCTCTGCCTGTGCTACTGACCCTAAACTGCAGTTTTTCCACAAAGAAAGAGACTTTCTATCAACCCTGCCGCTTATCTGGGGCAAGGAAGGATGTTTCAGGTTCCCCAAGGTCTAATGGCTCTTGCATTCCAGACACTAAAGAGTGTCTTCCCCAACCTGGTACTCTCCAGATGTTTTGAATGACAACTCCCATCATCCCTGACCATCAGCCATGGTGACTGGGGCAAATGGTAGTTGTAGTCCAAAACATCTGGAAAGTGCCAGGCTGGGGAAGGCTGCTCAAGAGAACCTCCAGCTATTTCCTAACAATTCCTAACCATTGAGAAAACATCTACCAACCGAGCCTCAGCCTCAGCCATTACCTTTCCTTCATCCGATCCTGAAACTGCAATTGTGGGTTTCTATAGTGATAGCCCCCATACTCAGTAATCAGGCAGCAATCTCACAACAGTATTTAGTGGGTTAAATGTGCTTATATTTAAGCAAGTACATATATTTCTTATATTTAGGCAAGAACATTTTAGCCAAGCTGAAAAAAATGGCCACCAACTCAGTCCTTGGGAATATAGACTTCTGATGCTTCTATCTCAGTTATAATAACAAAAATAGGAAAGTGGATTGTAATGCTCAGCAACACTTGGTTTTCTGAACAAGAGCAGCTCAATCACTGATTACATGTCATAATGACTTTCACAACGCTCCAGGATAAACCAGAAAATTAGATAGAAGTAGGCGGGGATAATAGACACATGAAAGTAAAAGACAAGCAGGGTTTCAAGATTAGATTCCTTTTTAAAATTGGAAGGCAAGTAAAGAAACATACTGCAACCTCGACAGCATATATCCTCGGCTACTGTATTTGTGGACATTGCAGTGGAGGAATAGCCAGACACATTTCAAATGTAGGAGATTGATAGGATCCTGGACCTGGCCAGCTTGCAACTCAGTCCACATTTACTCTGTGGCTGCAATGCTCCTGAAAGTGATAGCAGGATGATAACTTAAATTACAAACTGGGCATATAGGGGAAGTAATCATATGATTGCTTTGCCATGTGCTAAACACTGCACAGATTCACTCAGCCTATATGTTCAACATGCCATTTTGGCAGGAGAGAGATGCTCGCTTTTATTAGAGTTTGTTTGTTTCTGCAATCCCCAACATGGTGGCCGTGGGCATTGTGGTACCAGTGGCAGGGCCGGTGCTACCATTAGGCCAACTAGGCAGCTGCCTAGGGCGCAGGGCTAAAGGGGGTGCCAGAAACGCCTTGAAAAAAAATACAGCGCTCTCAAGTGGGAAGGGGGGGCGCTAAATATCTGATCTTGCCTAGGGCACCAAGCTGCCTCGCACCGGTCCTGACCAGTGGGCATCAGTGTGCCCGGCATAAACACCTCTCTTGGCACCCCGCCAGGCTCCCTGCCCCTCCTGATTTTTATTTTGTTCCTTAAGATTTTTTAAATTATTGTTTTTTAACTGGGAGGCCAAAATGCTGCAAAGCTAAGCGCTGCCCTCCAGCACCGTCTTTATTTGGGTTCAAAAGAGTGGTTTTGTGTTTTGGAGCTTAACCCCCACCTCTGCCTTGTTGTACTTAGGTTCTTGGGCAAGTTACTTTTCTTTCAGTCTCACCAGTTTCCTTTCTGGGAAATGAGTGTTTTGTGACCAGCTATGCCCAGTATGGCACCCATTTTATGAATAGGCAATTTCCCCATGGCAGCCATTTTGTGAGAGTGCCCACAACACTCTCTCAAAATTCCAAATGTGCCCACCAACCCACAGGGTTTGGGGACCCCTGGTTTATTTATTATATTTATAATATAAATATTGCTTTTCAGCCAAGTTTGGCTCCCAAAGTGGCTCAACATTAAAATCCACAAGAAGGCGCATTTGAGATTATTAGAGATAAATGGAGGTGTTTATGGCAGTTTTTGCCTGGCCACTTGCTATTGATGTTATAGCCAGGTTCTAGGGAATGGGGAGAAGGGGTTGCAGATGGACCCACTTGGCTTGCTGATGGCAAAGGTGCCAGTTCACAGAAACAGCTCCACTGATGACCTGTTACCTGTAGAGTCCTCTGGTCCCTGGCAGTTGATGACACACATAGTCCGTGTTCCAGGCTCTTCTCTCCAGAGGGAGGAGACAGATGGAGCTGCAGATTAGTCAGGGGCTGGCTGATTGCAAAGATGCCATTCCATAGAAGGCACAAGTGGCAAGATAGAGGCATTTTTGTTTCAGTAACACTTCTGGTCAAGCAGTGTTTAAAGGCTTTTGAAGTGCTACAACACACTGCAAAATCTGTTCACCAGAGACAATAGTGGGATAAGTAAACACAGAACAGGCAGCTTATTCCTGTTTCAAGCCACCTCAAATTATCAGGGGCAGGAGTGAGGGATTGTCTGCCTCCAGCTTTTGGTCATTTGCATTAGCCTGAAGGCCTGCCAGTGAAGGAACAGCTCGCCCTAGACAGCTTAGTGAGTGAGAATGAGTAGGGCACTTTGCAACAACCTTTATATGTGTCACAAAACCTGTCTGTGTTACTTGCTCCTGAACATAAACATCCAGGCCCAGAATATTGCACCTGCTCTTTCCACCAGAGCCCACAGCCTGTTCTGAAAATGTCTTTGTGACACTTTAAGGAAGACACTCTGTTGAAATTAAGTGGTTGGCTGCCTTGACCGCTGGGGCACATCGGCTCTGCAGACAGCTGCAAAAACATACCCTGGCTTTAAGACAGCTCTTGGCAATGCCCAGCCCCTCCAACTGTCCTTAATATATTTAATATCCCTTGGGTGTAAGAATGGGTGAGTATGGATCTTATCAACACAAGACAATGCATGCATTTGTTGTCAGTAATTTGCCATGGTAATAACTTGTAGATAGCAATAAAAGAAAAGGTCACTGTAAGGTACTTGTCATTACAGTTTTGTACACTAACAACTATGGAAACACGCATCGCTGATGTGAGTTAAGTGCAGAATTGTTGTCCATTTAAGAGGGCCTATGTTAGGTCTTAACAGTAATGCTACTTTATACTTCAGGAATCACCTTGATGTATCAGACTTCCACATAGGATCTGGCAATTTGAAGTGCAGGCGCTCATCGTGACAGTCTCTGTAGGCACACCCCCCCCCAAGGCCAGCCCAAAAATTCAGGCAGCTGTGCTGATCCTTCTCAAAGAACCAGTGCTAACAGTTCTCATCTCCACCGGGAGCTAATGGGTCTTTTGTGAAGCTAATGGGTCTTAATTGCCCATTCAAAACCAGCCCCCCCCCCAATACTTTGTATTGCAACAGGGAACAATATATTGTTGCTGGGAAAATTAATTTCTCCCCAGCTACTGTGAGGATGGCAGTTAAACTCGGAGAACTGGGAATTCTGAGGAGGGTGGCAGATGACATCAGCATCCCTGCTAATAAAAAAGTGCTGGCACTGCGTCCCTGCAAGCCCCAGCTCCACTACATCACGGGATAAACATGCATGTATCTCTTTTGCTGGCTGTATACACTACAGAAAACCGAGGTCTCACTATTAGTGCAAAGGGCCAAAGAGGCACACGTGTGTTCATCACATGTGGCAGTGTAAGAACAGATGATGTGCGATTTCCTTCCTAGGAGTTATATCCACATATGAAAATGCATCATATGGGAAGCAGTCCTTAGTAAGTAGACTCTCCTAGAGATGCAAGGTGCCCTCCAATTGTTTGTCTGAGTTTTGCATGTCATGAGAAAAGGTCAAGAGTCAGTGGTAAAGTGTGCTTGCCATATAAAATGTCTCCAGGTGAGGCTGGAGACCCTGGAGAGCTGCTACCAGTAGGGCCAGCCCTACCATTAGATAGAGTGAGGCAGTTGCTTCAGGCGGCAGATTCTGGGGGTGGTGGCAAAAAGTGTTGGAGGAGAGAGCTGTGGGCCACTTAGCCTGCTCTGCACCTTGTAAGCTCACCTGCTGCCTTCAGTTGTGGTGGAGGATGCTGTCCCATTGCCAGTGTTGAAGAAAGATTCAATGCAGTCCACTCAGCTTTTGTTCAGGGGAGGTGATGCCATCTTGCTGTTCACCTCAGGCAGCAAAATGTCTTAGGCTGGCCCTGGCTGCCAGTCAGTGTAGACCAGCCTTCCCCAACCTGATGCCCTCCCAATGTTTTGGACTACAACTCCCAGAATTCCTGACCATTTGCCATGCTGGCTGGGGCTGATGGAAGACCAAAACATCAGGAGGGCACAAGGTTGGGGAAAGCTACACTATGTTTTAATCTTTTAAGGTGCAATCCTATATAGAGGGGGAAGGCCTATAACTCCCAGCATGCCCCAGCTGGTATGGCTGGCTGGGGCATGCTGGAAGTTGTAGGCCTTTTTTCCTGTCTAAATATGCATAGGATTGCGCCCTTAAAAAATAAACAAAAACATACAAATACAGTAATACCTTGGATTGCAAGCATAATTTGTTCCAGAAACGTGCTTGTAATCCAAAACACTCTTATATCAAAGCGAGTCTCTGGTGGGCATGAGCGGGGCCGATTTCGGCCCGCTACGCCCGCTCGAGGCGAGCGGTTACATCCCTACTGAGTATGCAAGACGTCGCTTGTTTATCAAGTCAAAATTTATTTTTAAAATTTGCTTGTCTTGCAAAACACTTGCAGACCAAGTTACTTGCAATCCAAGGTTTTACTGTAATGAACATGCAGGAGAACACATGCACACACAAAGATATAGTTCTGTTCTTATCTTCACATTTGGGTACTTGTACCAGCTTGGGGAAGGCTGAGACAATACTGAACTAGATGGACCAATGGTCTGACTCAGTATAACGCAGCTTCCTATGTTCCTATGAGCAACATATAGATTAAAAAATGTTCTGTTTGCCCCTCTAGTGCAGGTGCTCAATTTCAGGTTCCCCCTTCACTCCCTTTTCACTCATTTTGTGCTTCACCATGTCTTGGGGAGAATTTCAGAATTTCCAGTAGGCGAAGAAGATGTGATCTAGGTGCCACTGCACTATGAATCTTTTAAAAGCAGCCTAAGAAATATTTAAGACCTCAGTGTAGGAAGAACAGCTCTCCGAGGCATAATTTTTGGTGCTGGTTGCAGCAGGGAGCGTATGCTGTGAGGAAAGTATTATTTTTCTAAATGGAAGGTGTCAGATGGTCACGCAATGTGACTGCATGTTCGAGATCACTGCCTCCCATCTGCAATTTGTGACGTGTGAAAGATTCTGCCCAAATGTGCTCACCAACTGGAAATCCTCAGCACTTTTTTTTTCTTATCAGGAGAGACCAAGATAACCAATGGTTTACAGATCAGGGATCCTATCAAATTAATATCACTCTAGGATAAAATCTGCTTTAAATACAACTACTAAACTCCAGCAAAGTTAACTAGTACATACAAGTCCATTCATCTGATTAAAAATCCCTCCTAGTGAAAAAGGAAATTTCATATTACAAAGATTTATATTCATCTCTTTTAAAGCAGACTTAGTAATAAAAGGTGTAGTCTTTTCCTGCATTCATTAGTGCTATCTAATTCCAGTGCTTGCCAGCCGTATTAAAGGCATTATTATCTCTGACCATTTCTTCTCCAGATCCCGATATTGTTGTTTGCTTCTTGCCTATTTTTATTCAGTTAAATTTATCCTAATGTAACTGATCAGGAGAGGCAAAGTATGGATTGTCTCTATATTACCAGAGCACAGTCTAATAGCGCAACTGTTCCAGTGGGCTGAGCATTTGGTTAGCCCTTGTGCATAGTATGCGGGGAGCAGACCAGAGCTACATAGTATCAGTGGGAGTTTTACTATTCATTTGTATGGGTAGGTGGATTGCATCAACGATGTACCCCGTAGATGTACACCTAAGATATTTTGTGTGTACACTTAAAAATATAACGTGAATGCAAGAAACACAGGTTAGCAAACACATATCATGCAGGTATGCTCACCAAGCTGCCACAATAGGCAGGAGCTCCCTGCTGAGTGTACACCTGGTGGCAAACACGGCTTTGTTGTTGCATAATATGAGAAACATTAACCAAGTTCATAGAGAAGGCTATCAATGGCTACTAGTCCCAGGGATGTTGAAGAGTCCTTGGTCTCGAGTCACGAGTCGAGTCACGAATCTTTGGACCCGAGTCTTGAGTCCGAGTCCGAGTCCTTGGTCCAAAATGGTGACTCACGAGTCACGAGTCATGAGTCACTCCCAAAGCTGACTCCACGAGTCCCTATTAAAATCAATGGGGTTTTTCCCCAACAAAATAAGGCTACTTCACACTCAGAGCAGCCACACAGAGTAATCTCAGGTCCTTCTTCTGCCTCTCCCAAGTACGCAACACATCAATCAAAATAAATCTTAACACACTGTTGGGGCTGCACTCCTGGTAGCCGTCCATAGTGGCCGAGCAGCAGCACACCTCGCTTCCATGTGCTCTTCGCCGGCAATCACGCTCCTCTCCACTCCTTCTGGCACAGCCCAGGGATGTTGAAGAGTCCTTGGTCTCGAGTCCCGAGTCGAGTCTCGAGTCCCATTAAAAATATTGGGACTCGAGTCCGAGTCGAGTCAGAGGGGGGACTCAGTCCGACTCATGAGTCGAGTCCTCGAGTCCGAGTCCCCATCCCTGACTAGTCCTGATGGCTATATGCTGCCTCCAGTATCAGAGGCAGTATGCCTATGCACGCCAGTTACTGGGGAACATGGGTGGGAGGGTGCTGTTGCACTCATGTACTACTTCCCACCCGTTTCCCACAGGCAACTGGTTGGCCACTGTGTGAACAGAAAGCTGGACTAGATGGACCCTGGACTCTTCTTATATTCTTAAACAGCACGCTGGTGGGAATGCAGCTTTCTTTCTCTCTATGGTTGATCTCCAGGAGGAAGGTGTATCTTCTTGTTATTGTTGTTGCTTCTCGACCTTTTGCCTAAGATCAAGTGTAGTGTTATTGTTGTTATGTCTTTGCTGTTGTGAATTTCAGCAATATAGATAATTGAGATACTAGGGAAACAGCAGACTGCAGGTAGAGAAAGTAGAACAATGTTTTATAGATTGTAGGGGGTTCAGAGGAAATAATGTGCATCTACTGTTGGGTAGCAGAGTGCCAGATGCCTTTTGGGACAAAAAAATTAAACCCCTCTCCTGTCTAAAATAGCCATTACGTTCTACAGGTTACTGCTTATCTATCAGCTATTTCATGAGCCATGGGTGACAAGATTGCACTGAGATAGCTCTGGCAAATTGTAAGTCATCAGAACTATTTTAGTGCTGTGTCAAAAATTACTCCTACATTATTTTTTTCAACCATTCTTATACGATTTGATAGAAAAGAAATTGCTTTAGTAAAGAAATTCAGAGCAGAAGAAAATTTCAGAGAAATTCTCCTTGGTTGGGTTTGGGGTACTTTACTTATGAGCTGGCCAAGGAGTGTGCATTGTCCTGTTTTTCATTGTACAATCATCTCTCCAGCAACCTGTAGCCTCCTCAGCTTCCTGCACTTCAATTAAAGCTCAGGGGAAGTCATCATGAGGTAATTCCTCTCATAGGGCTTTTCAGATCAGGAAGTGCAGGCAGCCTGGGAGGCTGCAGAGCAACGGAGGGACGTGTAATAGAAAGAAAACACACACACACAATACCCTCAGCCACCTCACAGCAATTAGGTAAGCTCAAAACACCATCAAAAGAAATTCAAAATAAACTATAAAATATCCTGAAAATTGGAGGACAGATTTTGGCACATTACTAGCCCCACGCCTCCACCTCTTCCCTGGATCTGGACACAATACTGCCCCCCTCGTACCTGCTACAGAGCTTTCAGGGAAGTAGCAGTATTATAAGCATCTGCATTAGAGACAAGATGTATCCACAATCACCCCTCAGAAATTTAATGTTTGGAAGACCCTGGGGAAGGTGCTGAACCCTGAAGAATGACAACCAGAGCTGAGCCAAAATTTCTCAGAAGACATTTTTCTCAGAGAAGTTCTGAGATTTTCCCTGTCTTATCCCCACCACCTTGATATAAAAGGCCACTTCACAGCAAATTCTGGTGGCTGCCTTCCCTCTCCTTTTCATATCTGACACTGAAGGCAGCCTGGGAGGCTATGGAGGATGCAAAATTGGGGTCAAGCTGCCAACACAGTTGATGATGTTGCCACTAGCTGTGGCAATGTAAAAAAAAAAAAAACCCTTTAAAACCCTTGGGAAAAAATAAAGAACCTGTACTACAATCCTTGCCAATGGCGAGCCCTACCTGTGAGAAACTGTTGGAGAATTTCTCCTCCCCCCTGGAAAAAAATGGTGAAATTGTTCACCCCATTTCTCTGCGCACAGATAGGGCGGAGAATTTTGAGAGTCTATTTGCACACAGCTCTAAACTATTCTGATCAGCCACTGTATTTCCAAATCTTGGTACCATGCTCCAATCTCTTTGGTCCTTCCGAATCATGGATACAATACTGAACTGCAGTATAGTCCTTAACAGAGCTTACTTGTTCACAGTAAAACATAGAATTGTCTGATCCAAGCTCAGTTAAAAATGTAGTTTAACAGTGCAATCCTATGCAAATTTACTAGAAAATAAATCCCACTGAGTTCAGTGGGGCTTACTCCCAAGTAAAGTTGCATAGGATGGCATCAGACTTGGGTGCCATTCCATTGGTTGCTTTTATACCCACTGACTCTTGATGCACAATAGATTTGTAAAATCTGCAAGGGGCGGGGGGTTCTGCCTAAGTTTCCCTTCTGCTGTATTCCAGTGTTCAGCCACATTGTAGGTTCTGCATTGAAGACTCCAGTGCAAACTCTGGTGCATTCTTGGTACTAGTATTTACTTGGTGTCAAAAATGGTATTGGGACTAGGTTGTCTATTCCCCCCCTGCTTCTCTCAGACCTTGGAAGTATAGGTAGGGTGCTGGAGGTGCCATGTCTTCAGATTCTGCAAACACAGTTTAAAGGCGTCTCATCAAACTGCTGCATTTGAAAGTGCTGCTGCTGCCCTATGTTTCGATCTCTGGCATTTGGGAATATTAACATCTCTATCTGAAGGCATACTGGAAACCTAAAATTCGCATACAGATGGGTACATGAACAGGGACACTCTTCCTGATATGCTTTTGACACCAGAGTGACAACACCATCTACTTTTGTTATTACTAGTTTGCATTGCCAATAGAGTATAAAAAGTGTATATGGAGATCACCAGCAGTTTTGGACATCTGACAGCAATGTTACACTCTACAGGTAAAAGGGTTTGCAAAAATTGAATTGCAAAAATTGAAGGTCTTCAATGTGCTTCTACATACCCCACAAAATGCTAGTCTGAAAAGACAAATGTCCTAAGATCTTGACACATTCTAAGCTTTTTGAATGGTAACATATTCTGATTCTACCAATAACTGCTATGTACTTTGCTTGGACTGTTACGAATGTATGAAAAACAGGCTAACCAAGAGGGTCAATATTTTTGTTTGCTGCCTACATATTATGCATTATCAAGACACCCATACTATTTTAGATCAGATTGCTTTAAAAAAATATCATAGCAGGCATTTTATTTTCCACAAGTAACTAATATTTATTGCCTTCATTTCTCAGAATGGCACATGCTCACCCACCAATGACAATATCAGGAAGTTGCGATATCATTTATTGGAATGATGAACTGGCATATTGATTGATAGGAACCCAGAAGACAGTTGCTCAGCTGCTATCTTGCCCAAGGTTAGAAATTCAGTACTTTTGCCCATTGTGAGGAGGGTAGGAGGGTAGGAAGGATGACAAATCTTTTTTGGAATGCATTTATATGGCCGGGTATAAGGAAATCTCATTAACATAGTAAAAGAGCTGCAGTTTGTAAAGGCCCGGAATCTGTCAGCCCATTTTCTGTTTAATTAATTATTTAATTAATAATGGTAAAGTAAAAGTGTGAGAAAATGAGTGAGTTTTTAAACCAGACAATGAAAAAAAAAAGAAGAAGAACGAAGCAAGCTGCATCTTAGGATGTGAATATCATCTTCTTTGTTACATAATACTGCAGAGGCAAAGAGAAGAACATCCACCAAATGTTGCATGAAGCTCTTAGGAGGGGATTTTGAAAGAAGAGTTTGCATTGTTCAGAAAGTCACTGAAGCAGAGTGAGGGTGGAATTCCATCTGTTCAGTTCAGTTCAGTTCAGCGAACTGGGTCATTTTTAATGGTTCACTAAATTATGACTAACTAAAAATTACAGTTAATGTGCTTTAAAAATCTTGAGCTGCATGACAAGATCACCTTATTGCTTGTTCTCTCTTGCCCTTGAGTTTATCACCTCAGAAAAGTGGGGGTGGCGGTGGGGGAGAGATGCAGGTTGAACAGCAAAGAGGTGGGGATTTCTTCATGTGGTGAGCCAGTATTCCAGGACGATATGAGGAGCTCCTGAAGTCAACATGTTCCACTTACTCTTCTGTCAGAACAACATGCTAACTCTGGACTGACTTTCTAAGAAATCAATTTCATGTTCCAGCAATATCCTGATGATATATAAGATGGCAATTTAATTATATTTTCCCCCATGAAGGACTCTGCGTTCTTGCTGTTGATCAGGCTGCACCAAGGCAAGTAAATTAGAGTTACTTCTTGGTTAATGTAAAGATGGCTGGAGACATGAGGAAACCAAGACAAAGATTGGGCCTTCTTGGGAGAAAGCAAGTCCTGTAAAGGTAAGGAGACAGTGAGCACTGCAGCATTTCTGTATATTGTCTCCTTGGATGAATTCAAACTACCCAATTTCAAACAATACTGAGAAATTAGTCTTACTCTCCACATGTATGAGGAACACATATTTGCAGGCACAACTCTCCTGAAAGGAAGGAAGGAATGAATTGTAGAATTATAAGGAATCCAATTAGTCTGTATATGTTGCATCAACTTTGGTCCGCTTCTCTATTACACGACATTGTCTGGAATTAGATGTTATTGGAGCTGTGTGGCTGTTGACAAATGAGTAACAACAACAACCACAGGTCGTTAGGCGACAACAAAACGTTAACAGGGAGGCTGTAAGGGCTACAAGAAGAGAGTAGGTCAGCTGTACTTCAGATGGTGGCAGGAGTCTCAGGAGGGCCTCCCCAGCTGATCCATCTATGTGGATGGGCAGGCTCATGTGGAGGAGACAGTCCTTCGAGCAATCCCACATCATAGCTGTTTGTTTGTTTGTTTGTTTACTGTACTTTTAAACCACCCAATAACTGAAGTTCTCTGGGCAGTGTGCAATACATTAAAATCATAAAATACAAACATTAAAACCAAGAATTAAAAAACAACACACAGAATAAAACCAAGATGAAGATTAAAACCAGTAGCAGAATAAAGTACTAAAAGCACTTAAAAACAGTTCTTAAATTACCTGGGAGAATAAAAAGGTCTTCACCTGATGCCAGAAAAACCGTAATGTAGGTGCCAGATGAGCCTCTCTGGGGAGAGCATTCCACAAACAGGGTGCCACCACTGACAAGGCCCTCTCCTTTGTAGCCACCCACCTTTCCTCATTTGATGGAGGCAATAATATAATTAATATTATTATTAATAATAATATTATTTCTGATGTTGCTTTCTGCCTGGCTTTTCTATAGGGTTATTCCTCTCCTTTATCTTGTCCTCCCTTCCTTGGTAATATGAAGTAAAACAAAATGACTGGTATGGTGTCATCAATCTCCAGGTTTCCGTATTCTCACAAGTGGATGTTTGTGATTTTCCCTTAAAAAAACATATTGTCTAAAGCTCAATTATTCAATTTTTCTCTATGTGTTCACAATATACTTACTGTTTAGTTGTAATTCACATTAAATACTTCTACAGTATTTCTAATTTCTAGTAACATGTGTAAGGAGTACATTCAGTATGGGGGGTGAGGATGAACTCCCTGTTAGATGTTTGCTATCCCACAATATTTTTACAATACAACACAATATTTTATATTGTAAGCCACCTTGGGAGGAATGCAGTCTTGAAAGGCAGCTAAGAAACGTATCAAACAAAGAAATAAAATCCTGATTGGATAAGACAGGGCTCTGTAACCCAATGACAAGTGAAAGTACTTATTCTAATACAGGCTCTACATTGTGTGTAGGGGACTCTAGTAATATAATTTTCTATAAACACTATATTTGGAAGAAAAGAAGATCCAACTGTTTCAAAGATATGTACATATGATTGTGCTATATCTCATCTCTTATGTAATTTTTTTGATACAATAAAATATAGAAAGGCATGGCAGTTCTTTTCTAACAATATTTTCTTTCATATCCCAAGTTCGCCTTTGTCTTCCCTAATTTACTTTTCAAGAAAGGATTTTCTAAACTATTTATTTGATGTATAATAAATTGTGAGATAGCGTGTGTGTGTATTTATGTGTGTGTGAGTGTGTGTGTATTTATATATATAAATACTCTTTGGTCTAGCATGAGGATTCAGGGACAAGTGAAATTCACACCAGGATCAAGATACTGTGCTTTAAACACCTATTTTTCAAAACCTGAACTGGATTTTTATGGTCTTATGTCTGGGCAATGACTTCTAAATATGTAACTCCTGTTTTCTGAGTGACCAGGATAAGATTACCTTCTCTTTACAGCTGTCCCACACAAAAGTTACAAGTCTCTCAGTCCAGACCCAGATATAAAATGCTCAATGTCATTTGATCCCACTGTTTACAATTCCCCCCCATCCACACACACACACACACACACCCATATGTATTTATACCCACCATCTAAGAATAATGCGTCATGCATCTCATGATGAGGATTCCACAGAAGCTTATGCCATAATATGCCATAATGTATTGTTTGTCTTTAAAGTGCTATGAAACCCTTTGTTGTTTTTTCTGCGACAGATTAACATGGCTACCCCTCTAAAAGTATGTCTAATTGCCCCCTGACTTCTAGAAAGCTAAGACTTCACATTTGGCCATATGTTGGAATATCTATGTCGATTGGGCAGTTCTCCTGCAGGATCTGTAATGTCACAGATTTCCAGGCCAACTCTCTCTAAAAGAGTAGCTCCCAAACAAAGAGGTATGGTGCTCTTCCAGTCAGTTGTTCTGCCATGATCTGCCATTGAACCTAGCAGGTCACCTGAGGTCAAAATAGTCTAGCAGGCAAGCAAGTCTGGGAGCCAGTGTAGTGTAGTGGTGAGAGTGTTGGACTGAGACTCGGGAGATCCAGGTTCTAGTCCCCACTCGGCCATGAAACTCACTGGGTGACTTTGGGCCAGTCACTGACTCTCAGCCTAACCTACCTCACAGGGTTGTTGTGAGGATAAAATGGAGAGGAGGAGGAGGATTATGTAAGCTGCCTTGGGTTCCTTTCAGGAAAAAAGGCGGGATATAAATATAATAAATAAATAAATAAATAAATAAATAAGACTGAAGTTGCGGGACCTTGGAGAGCTCCAAGTGAGCAACATTTCCCACAAGGTCTGGAGTGGACTCTGGTCTGGATCCCAAATGAGACCTTTTTATCCTCCTCAGCAAAGACTAACCCTTTCAGGCCCAACCTCTTTCATGGAGACTGATAAGCTTAAAGCAGACATTGGGGAACATATGGCCCCCTCTAGATGTTGTTGGACTGCAACTCCCATCAGCCCTCACTACTGGCTATGCTGCCTAGGGCTGATGGGAGTTGCAGTCCAACAACATCTGTAGGGCCACACTTTCCCCATCCCTGGCTTAAAAGGGCAGTCTTCTGGCTCGGGGCCTAGCACTCAGTCGCCTCTCCTTTAGCTACCTCCTGGCTGTTGCCTGCACATGTAATGAAGAACATGGAGCCCCAGATGGGGAGGTAGTCAGTCTTTCAGGAACCTTGGGATCAGGAGTTGCGGTCTCGGGGGATCTGTAATCAGGGGTCTCTTGGTGGACAGGTTATGGCTTAGGCCCAGTGTCAGGGCCTGTGTCTGGGCCTATGTCTTACATAGACTTCACTGTACATTCTTCAGGTCTGGCTGGCCCCTCCTCATCTAGGTTGGACTCAAAGCTCCTACCCAGGGTGCACATCACAACACCAGTTCTATTCACTCTAGCACCACTATGCAGCACCGCGTAAGGACTGTAGGCTATGGCAAATATTCTTTTTGTGGTACTTTAGAGCAGCCTTCCCCAACTCGATGCCCTTGGATGGGACATGCTGGGAGTTGTAGTCCAACACATGATCTGGAGGGCACCAAGGTTGGGGAAGGCTGCTCTCCAATCTTCCTTTTAACTCAGGGCTGGGTTTTCCCATATGATACTTGTGAACTTTCCCCCATACTCTATCCTTTGCTAAGAGTCAAAGTCTCTATTAACATGTACAACAATGTATTCACATATTCAAATTCACAAATGCTATGAACAGTCAGACTGAATGATGTGCAGGGGACTGGGAGATACATTCTTAAATAAATAAACTGCATGATGCAAAAGGTCACACTAAATCAATTTGTAGTTTCTGCAAATGTGAAGTTTGTCTTTCATCAAACAAGGCTACTCTTGACAAAGTTTTCTTCGGTGAAACATATGTTTGGCCACACTCCCATTTTGTGCCTGGAACCCTGGTTTCAGATCCATTTGCATGTTCAAATCCAAATTTGTCCATTGTGAATGCATGAAACTTGTCAGATTCTGAATTGGTGCAATTTTTCATTTCAGCACTAATACACATATAATGCTCATCTGCCTCATTGTCTTTTGGCACCTGTTTCTATCAGAGTCTGGCTCAAGAGTGAGGCCTTTTCACTGGAAGCCTTCTACAATATACCATAGACATGTCTTATTGACTTCTTGCTGTGAAATATGCTCGGTTTTTTTCTGTGGGGACAGCTCGTTTGTTGCTTCCATTTATAGAGCGATTTGATAGATATTAATATAACCATATCCAGTAAGCTCAGGGGAGTGTAGTTCCTAGAGTTTGACTTGAACTCATATGTATAATAATATGTTTATTCCATCTATCCATCCCCATGACTAGAACTAATGATGCTGCTTTGGCCTCTTTAGCTATGGTTTCTCATGAATGTGTCAATTTTCAGTGCTGTGGTGACTGATGTGGTACTAAGAATGTACAGACTTGCTGAATGGGCACCTCAATGCAGAAAGTAGGAATCTATTTCTATTACTTCTCTTCTGCTGTAGCTATCACCTTGGCAGAAAAAATGACTGCAGTCCATTAGATTCCAGTTTTCTTAGTCTCAAGAGCTAGATACTATTAGTCCCAGTACCTTCTGATGAGGGTGCTCTAGATGACACAATCCTGTGGTCTTGGGATGATGAACTTGAAATATAATCTTCTTCTCAAAGTGTACATGATGAAGCAACATTCAGCCCTTAAATCAGACATCCATAAAGGGCAAGGATAGCTCTTTTGCTCCCAATAGCAGTGGAAGGAAACATCAAAGAATCACAAAAAACACATAAAGTCTTTTAGAAAGGTCCATCTCATTTTCTCTTGGTAGGCTCAGAGGAACAAGGTGCTTCTTGGATATACATGAAAAGCCTGTAAAAAAAATACACCCAACAAGTAACACCCCTGTTCAGCACTACAAACATGGTTGAATATACAGGAATTCAAACAAACACAGTCTTTTAAGAGGTAAGCATGCAAAGTATCTACCTGGATGGACAAATCTGTCAGTTTCACTTTCTCCCACATTCAAAATGTGGGAGAATAAAGGAATTTCTATCCTGTTAATGAAGAAATTTGTAAATTTTACATGTTCTTATTAAAAACAACAACAAAGAGAACAAAAGACTCACCCACCTGCACTATCCACATTCAGTAGTTACAGCTATTCCCAGCATGGGGAGGACCATGATGTACCACAGGGTGTATGGTTTTTTTCCACGTGCAGTTGGGCACAAAATGTGCAGTTGGAAAGCTGATAGAAGTGCAGTTAGAAAAACGGGTAAAAATTAGACTTATGGTATGCTTCTGTGTTTATTAAGAACTTTAAAAAAAATACAAATATAACAATCACAAAAAAGGGGGGACACCACAAAGCAAGAGTATATCGTAAAACATATCCATACACAATAATAATTTACATTGCCTTTAATGAAAGAGAAAAAAAGAAGAAGGATTTGACACTGACTGAATTCACATGTGGGTAACTAGCCACAATGGGTTGTTGTGTCATCCAAACCGAGACTGCTTCCTGCAGGGTGGCTTATTTTTTGGCAACAAGCCCCCTGACAACCCATGGCTTGTTCTAGGGGTTGTTGTGTCATCCAAACCGAGACTGCTTCCTGCAGGGTGGCTTATTTTTTGGCAACAAGCCCCCTGACAACCCATGGCTTGTTCTAGGGGTTGTTCGATCAACAATAGGTTGTTGTGTCATCTGACCCCGGGAGAGCAATTTCATCATAGGTTGCAGGGATCAGCTAGCAAGCCACTCGGCGGCAAAAAAAAACCCTGCCGCTCTTCACGATCTCACCCTTGCAGCCATCAGTGACAGCCCCTCTACTGATGCCCAAGCAGCATTTTGGAGCGACTGTCACTGTTTTGCCACCATTCTTTCCCCCCCGGCCCCAGAAAATTGCACAAATGTGTTTGTAATTTTTAAAATTATTATTATTTTTGTCTGCCTTTTGCAAGAGCTTGAGTGCATTCTTACCGCTGTCTGACATGTGTAGTCTTTCCTGGTCAATTGCCTTGTATGTTTCAGCTGTCACAGGGAGTGGCGAAGTGGAGTAGGTAACATACATGGAAACTGACAAGGTGAGACTGCATATAGGCTAATTTGTGCACTGTTGCCAGGCACCAATTGCCAAGTTAACAATTGAAAAGCAAGCACCAGTAAAGGGTTAAAAAAGCAGCAAAAGAAGGGGCACCAAAAGGGGAGGGGGACAATATCTCCCACTTAGCAATGTAATCCTGTTGATTTTAAGTGTTGAATTGACACTTCTCAGTGTCCTCCACCAGTGTCCTCCACTGAGTCTCCAGCTACTCCAGAAAGGGGGGAAATCTCCTCTTCCCACCCTTCACAGCTCCTTTTCGGAGCACTTACTGGTGTGGTTACTGAGGTTCCCTGACAGTTCTAAACCCTCCACCCCAAAGAAGGTGACTGAATGGGACAGAGTGAATGGGCCCCCATAGTGGGACTGGTGTAAGTACTGCTGGTGCTGGCACCCCATTTGCTCCATCCTGTTCTGCCACCTGAAAGGTCTTTTCCAAAAACAAACATACAAAATACTGTCAGGAAATATTTGCACAATTTTTTGGACTGGGAAGTACCGTATGTGCAAATTTAATGACTGGGAAGTAAATGGAGGGGAAATGTACACCAATTTAAGGACGGGGCCTCCATTTACTTCACAGCTTAAATCAGTGCAAATTTCCCCACCATTTACTTCCCAGCCATTTTATTTGCATATATTTATGTATATATATTTTTAGAACTGTCAGGAAACCGCAGAAACCACGGCAGTAAGTACTCCAAAAAAAGAGCCACAAAAATCTATTCAACACTTAAAATTAAGAGGATTACATTGCTAAGCAGGAGATACTATCCCACCACCACCACCTTTTGGTGCACCTACCTTTGCAGCTTTCTCCACCACTTTTTGGTGCTTTTCAGTTGACAACTCAGCAATTGGTCCCTGGAAACTGTGCACAAATTAACCTATATGTAGTCTTGCCTTGTCAATTTCCATGTATGTTACATACTCCATTTTGCTGCTCCCTTTGACAGCTGAAACGTACAAGGACATTGACCAGGAAAGGCTATACATATTTGACAGCCATAAGAAAATGTACTTGCGCAAGACTGACCAGATTTTTTTTAAAAAAAATTATGAACACAATTGCGCAATTTCCTGCACCTGAAAACAATAATAATAATAAAAATAATACAACCCCAACTGTGCATTTTTGAGGCTCCAAAAAAAGAGAGAGGTGAATGAAAAGGGGTAGCAATTGGAGCAGGGAGGAGGAGACAAGACAGGTTCTGCCACAAATGACACGAATCCTGACTGGAGAACCAAGGGGGAAGGAGGCGGAGAACAAGCCACAGTGAACCCAGTCAGCTCCATGACAACA
The DNA here is from genome assembly GCA_021292165.1 of Shinisaurus crocodilurus. Taxonomy (NCBI): domain Eukaryota; kingdom Metazoa; phylum Chordata; class Lepidosauria; order Squamata; family Shinisauridae; genus Shinisaurus; species Shinisaurus crocodilurus. Next base: position 167,263,945 of record CM037880.1, read on the forward strand.
ACCCACACTGCGTAGCTCATTTGCAGGGTGGCTTGGAGTGGCATGCGAACTCCGCCACTCAGAACTTAAACAACAGCCAATGTCAGGGATGGAATGTAACACAAATTATATAAGGATAGAATGTGTTCAGTTTCCATACTTAAAGCAAATTGCCCAAACCATATTAAAACAAGTTCTTTGTGGCTGAACTTCCTCTTCTTCACCTTCATGTTTGGGCAGGTAACACTTCATTGCATCCTTGTAAATATCCTTAAAGTACTCCTTTTCTCGTGCCTTAGGCCTGTCTCGCCTAAGAAGAAGGAATCCTATGTTCCTGCTTCTGCAGCCAATGCAAACAGCTGGTCTGGGGTCTCAGTCAGTCTATGGTGGCATAATATAATGGATGTACACATATACATTTTCTATTTCCACAGTCAGTCCCTGCTTTTACTTTTGAGCACAACACTTGTACAGTTAATTACATGTACAGTTAGTTCAACTAACATGAATTGTTGTACAGTAGATAAGAACTATTGACTCCTATGGAGAAACTAGCACTGATAGAGGGTGTAAACAAGGAGCAAAGCACATTTTTGTTTGTTTGGCACTTCTTTTTTTAGTGTGGGGTGTCTGATGGGGCATTTGTGCAGTTGGAAAATCTGCTTTTAAAAAACCCTGATGTACCTTCCTGCCATATAGCTGTTAAAGGTGAGAAGCCTGTCAGAAAAAAGAGGTGGCAACCCTAATTCAATACTACAAACTTCACTGAATCTACAGGGATTCAAACCCAGGCTTCTAAGAGGTAAGCACTCAAAGCCTAGATGGACAAATCTGCACTTTTGCTTTCTTCTGCATTTGATATTTTTTACAATCTCAAGTTCTTTCCAGACTGCTTACCATAAAACAAATAGAACAAAATTCTCACTTTATTTATTTATTTGGAGAATGTTACCTCAGACTGTCTGGTTGTAAAGCATGTGCTCTACCAATGAGCTATCTTCTCCTCTCTATTTAAATATATACAAAATGCAGACTTTCATCAGGTCTTTTGAATCTGGAATGCTAGGAGTGGTGCTGAATAGAATGGCTTGTAAATTGTTTTGTCAAGGTCCCATTTAGGATTACCCTCCTTGCCCAGGGCCTACCAAGACATTTCGCTTCCTGAGGTAAAGGACAAGATGGCACCCCCTCCCACTTGATTTGCAAAAGCCAGCTGGACTGGGAGTGGAATCTTTTTTCAACACCGACAATAGAATGGCATCCTCCAGCAAACCTGAAGGCAGCAAGCTAGTTTAGGAGGTGCAAGGGCTGGCCACTTGGCCCACAGTTCTCTCCTCCAGCACCTTGCTGCTGCCTCCCAGCATCTGCCACCTGAGGTGACTGGCTCACTATGTCTAATGGTAGGGCCAGCCTTGCCCTTGGCTTGTAATATTTACCATACTTCAGCCTCGGACCACCACCACCACCACCACCATGCCAGTCTCTGCTGATTAACAGCTGAGCAGTTTGTGCAAGTCACCATCCAATGTTGTTCCAGCATTCTGGAGGCACAAATTCTTGTGATTTACAAAACTCAAAAACAGATGGTGAATTTCCTACATTACAAAGTAAATTTGCATAATTGCATAATATTGTAGTGTGTGAAGAGACACATGGCAGCATCAATAAGCACCACAAGGTACGCTGTTCTGTTTAGAATAATGAAAACCACGTGTACATAAAATGGGCATTTGGAAACTCAGGACAGGACAGTTCTTCTTGGGGTGCTTTTATTTCTTCATTTATTACAATATTGTATCACCTGTTAATGATGAGAGCCTTCTTGGATGGCTTGTAGCGATAAAAGATGGACATTGAGTCTTAGAGACAAATAATTAAATAAATGTTCATATCTGTCTGAATGGCGGGCACCTCCAAAAAGTCAGGCTCAGAAATACCTCACAGGGAGCAGGTGGGAACAGAAACCAGAGAAGACATTTGTCATAATAGTGAGTGGCCCATATGATTTATGAGACAAAGCTACACCTGCTATGGATAGGATCACCCCGCCCCCTGAAAAGTCAGGTATGCAGCCTACGTGTGCTCCTGCACAGGGCTTTGCTCCTGGGTACTTCGGAATCTTCCAGGAGTGCTTTTTATTAATTGTATTTGATACGTTGACTGTGTTCCTTCCTTGAAAATAAAGATACAACAATAATCATTCATGCTCTATTGAGCCTGAGAATTGATTACTATGAAACCTTATAGGGGGAGTCTTAGAAGATGGACCACTGAGCTGGTGGGTGGACTGCTGAGAACTTATAACTCCCATGCTTTGTCTGTTTCACTGGCTACCTGTGCAACTGGGGCTCAATTCAAGGTGTCTGTGATTACCTATAAAACCTCATGCAGCTTGAGTCCAATGCACCGTAGGGACCAGCTTCTCCAACATGACTTCTGCTGTCCCTGCCCCCAGCGATTACCATCTCTGGAGAAGCTCTGCCCCATTTACATTCTGCCAAGGAGTTAAAATCCATCAGAGCACAGCACAGTAATGACACACCAAGTGTGGCATTTTCTCCCCCAAAATGCTCACCTGCTGAGTCCCACTTGATATTCTTTACAAAGGCATATTAAAACATTCTTGTTCAAAGTGGCATTTATGAATTAATCAACTGATCTGTTCTTATTTTTATTTTTTTATACTTGGGGTTTTTTAAACTTATTGTATATGTTTTTATGAGTCTTTATTGATTGTTTGCCACTTTGTGTTTCCATTGGGAAAGAAAAATGGGAGATCAATTTTGTAATAAAAAAAAGTTTCATGATTTATTGGCATGAGATTCATCCAAGGTGAAACTATTTACAGTGGGATATGTGTCTACTCCAAATTCAATAGAACTTACTCCCAGTCCCAGGTAGGTGTGTATAGAGTGCAGCCTCAGTGACCTCAAATCTCTACTCTCCTGCTTGTGGGGTATTTATTTACATCCTGGTGAAAGGGATGTGCCAGCCCAAGTTGATCTAGGGAGCTGAGGTTCTACATCCAGATAATTAAAGTGCCCCAAATGAAAAGAAGTGAATATTGCTATTTTCAGGCTACAGCTTCATATTTCCTTTGCAAATATTGGCTATGCCTGGTGGGAAAAGAAAGGTTAGGATTCCTTTTAGGAAGTGCAGATAATAAACCTTTGGTTCCCCATTTCTAATCAGGCTACTGTTGTGTCTTAGTCAGCTGGGGAACCAGATAAAAAGAGCCAGTTAACATGCTAAAGGTCAGAATTTCAGATGCGCTGCATTACAACCAACTATTAATAATGCTTTCTTTTTTAAGGGGTCTGGTCATGTCCAAGGGAATGCCAGGTACATTTTTCTTAATGTATAAGCACAAGTTACACATAACAACCTAACAACACAATACTGCCTCTTTAATGCTAATCTATTCCTTGCAATCTACTAGATACATGTAGAATCATTGGTGTGTATCAAGAGAGCAAAATCAGATTCTGAAAATATCTGAAAGGATGCACTAGAGTGTACATAATAATGTATTTTAATCTGTCAGGCCTTAAAATTAATCATGAATTCCCACAGAGATTTTAATAATTTTGAGATGATGTGGTGTGTGTGTGTGTGTGTGTGTGTGTGTATGTGTGTGTTTTATCTAGTGATATTCTTGGACAAAGTTCTTCAAATGCAGCATGTAAAAGGGAGGGGAAGGGGGAAAAAGTAGGCATTTTGCCATTATTAAGTTACACAAGATACATTTATAAGCAGGAATGTTTAATTGGCTGTTTTATTCCTTCTCTTCGACCTAATGGTCTATCAGAAAGGTATCTCAGAGACAAAGCCAATCAGGTGATAAGGTTGGCACCCAGCATGAACTATAAGCACTGCTGTATATATTAAGGGGAACAGCTCTTCTCTTGCAAATGAATGGGGAGAGGAGCTGAACATCTGCAAATCATAGCACTAAAATACAACATAGGTAAGATTATACTCATCTTATCCTTTGAGATGCTGCATTGGACATCGTGGGCAAAACATCCTTTGGTGCCTTTCCTAACTGAGGCACTGGTACAGCTGGTGACTTGCCCATTATTGTGCTTGTTGTGCTTATTGTTTGACATTATTGTGTCAAACATATTTTGGGGTGGGTCCATGAATCACATTGCAAGCTCGGAAATGTACGGACGTTGACCGCAGATTGCGTCTGAGTCCGTGTTTGGTCCAGAAGGTGTGAGCTGGGTAAATCCTGATCAAAAATGAACTGAAACAAATTTCTCAAGCATCCATACCTCTACCTCCTTGTGTGGTGTCCTATGGGATTTTTTTTTTTTTAGCAGAAGCAAATGGTTTCAAGTTTTTAGAGAGCTGTATCCAATCCAGACCTTCCATTGTAGCACATGCCTGTGCTGTGATTGCATTTGATAACAGCCTCTCTCTCTCTCTCTCTCTCTCTCCTTATATTTAAAAAAAAGCCATATAATTATCACAAAACAAATACTTTTCAATGTTGATCAGCTGTCTACCTTCTGAGAGGCAGGCATACATAACCTATGATAAGTGGCGTCTGCACTGCAGAAAGTCTATTACGTGGAGAATAAAAAAAAGGGACATACACAATTTACTGCCCAACATCAAGCCTCGGACAATGGGTCTCATTATGAGCATAATTCAATTGCTATGCAAGTGGATTATTCCGCACCTCTCTGGCGACCCCTGACAACATGCAGACAATACAGGTGTGACAGACAGCTGAAAGTTAGAACTAGAGAAAGCCTCTCGCAACCTTAAGAAGTCCCTGTAATTCTTTAATTAAAGCATGTGGCTTGTTTCACAGTTTACATGAATTTTGCACAGCTATGTTTGCTTAACATGTGTTAAAATGTGTCATGTCCATGGCAGTTGTAAACAGAAACTCTAGCCAGAGTCTTCATTTTCATTGCTTTCTCTCTCCTTCTTTCCGTCTCTTTATCTCTAATACACAGTCCTATTTTGAACTATGGCACCCTTTTACATGAGCTTGCTGCCAATGAATATTTAATTTTAGAGCAGGCATAGCATGTATTAAAAGTTTCAGACTCTTGTATTAATAGCATTTGAGCTGAGATTTTGTTTTCTAGCCTCAGTGGCTGGTGATATTTCTGACGGGAGCACTGAGGTAGGGGTAGGAGAGAACTGAAGTGTGTCTGATACAGCGGTTTCTCTTCTGTATCACAGTTTTATTTTATTTTTTATGAGGCTGCTGCAAATTGATGTCTTCTGATATCCAGTTCAATAAAACATTGTAGAAGTTTCAGCTGTGGATTAGAAATTGATGGGATAAAGAAAAAGGAATAAAGGAATATCCATAGTGAAAGTTCCTGGTGGGGGCATTCCATCTATTCATGACCAAGATACTTTCTGGGGGGTGATGCCGGAGGGATGGTTAGCCTCTCTGTAATTAAATCTGTAATTGTTTTATTGTATTCAGTCTGACTGTTATAGTCAAGGCCTAAATCCAACGTACTGTTAGCAGAATAAATGTTGTGCCAATGGCACTCCACTGCGTTTTTGCATTGCACAAGTGGTTGCACAAGCAGAACTTCAGTTGGATTCTCCCCTTGCGCATAGCTTGGAACTTGGTTTCTGCTGGCACAATGTTATTTGCACTAGCGGAATGACACCTTTGGATACAACCCATAAAGAGAGCTTTGGCTATTGGGTGGTATAAAAATGTATTACGGTAAATAAATAAATAGCCTCAAATCCACAATCCCATATTAAAAGACTATGAGGCTCCCAGAATGTATGGATTCAAGAGAACATGGGGCAAGATAGTAAATGGATGATTAGAAGTTTGGGGTTTTAGAGCAAAATTTACCACTTGCATCCCCATTCATGCTCTTACTCTGTGTTTAACCGATTCCCACCTCATGAAATCAGACTTTGTATTCCCCACTGTAAAGCATTTTCATTGCATGTCATATTTTCACTCCTCTACCAAACACACTTGATTTCTTAAACTGTAATATACTATCATTTATAGGCCTGCTGAGAGGAATCGTGGGCCCCTGAGCTAAAAGCAGATACTCCTTTCCATCAGCACATATATGACTTTAGGATCAGGCTCTATGGTCTAATGGCTGTGGGGCACATGCTACCACTCTGATGTGAAGACTGATTTCTGTGCAAGGAAGTATCTTTAGTTTCTGGAATGCTCTGGATGCATATTGGTGGTGATGTGTGTTCAGAGTATTCATTTACTGAATGGATCAGAGCAGCTTCCATTCTCATGGGTTTTCATACCGGCATTAGAACTTTATGGAGCTTGGGACTTCATTTAGGGTACAAACACACAATTAATGAACTAATACAATGGGTTGGATCCAGACTATGGTAGTCATGCTTTTTCCCAATGAAATCAATGGGCCATGTTAATCATGACTAACTTAAGTCCCACTGATTCCAGTGGGATGAAAGCATGACTTTATCCTATGTCTATCCATTCTCTGTGATGACATAGGTGCTGAGCAACATCAGCATTTTCACAAATCTGGCTTTGCCTGGAAAAAGAGAGAGAGAGAGAGAGAAATATCACTGTGATAGTTACTTCACTTGCACTTTATTTAGTTTTGCAGAAAATAGCTGAAGTGTGTCTGACACACTATGCGCTACAGTGCGTATTGACATATAAAGTATGGGAAATATTGTGGATATGAGGACAACATTAATACTTTAATTAAGCAGCAACCAGTGTGGAGGGAAAGGCTGTGTCTCACATACCACAGTGTGGTAACTGCAGCATATTTGTGGTACATTTATAATGAAACAAAATATAATTGCTATGTAATTACAGTTTAAGACCAAAACAATTTCTTAATCAGTAATTATGAATATAATGTTGAATTATTTTCATTAATAAATGTTTTGCAATTAACACTGTTTTTGAAATTAATGTAGTATTTACGGCATTGCTAAAAATTGGTTACTTCAATTAAAGACCAATTTAATCAATGCTGGGCTGTCAAAATACCCTCTCTGTTTAAGTGCCCACGCACAGGCAAGTAAGTCTGCCAATTATCTGAGAGCCTTGGTTGTTCATTACCAAAATCAAATATCCAACCATGACAGAATGAATGTTTTTGCACCCTTCATTATTTCCATTTTTCTATTATCTCTTTGCCTAGCAAAAAGGAAGGTAACAAGGAAATAAGTACAGTAATACAAGAAATACAGACAGAAATCTGATGCTGAGATCAATCATGGATAGTTATTTATTTTTTGAACCACTGATTAAGTCTCTATCATATATGGATATTTAATTATGAGACAATGAGACAAAGTAGAATTTGCTGAATAAATGAAGTATTTGCTTGGTTTGCACATAGTGCTATGCCGTGGTTTGGGTTGTTGAATTCTGCATTGTTGTGTGAATGCAGCTACACTAATAAACCATGGTTTGTTAACTCTGAACAACCCAGAAAGAGAACCTATGGTTTGTTGTTGTGTTGTGATCTCTGTCTTGTTTAAACCATGGGGTTTTGTTACATGTGAACCCAGAACTGTGGGTTGTTTCACCAATCTACAGGGGGCAGGCAGAGTGGTTAAAAAACCCCACACAAACATCTGCTCTACATGCCAATTCTACAGGCATTTGGGATACAGGGAGGGAGGGAGTTAAGGAAACAAACAACCCAAGGATTGAGATCACCTGCTAGACAAACCCTGGGTAGGGCAACAAACCATGGGTTAAATAAACCATGGGCTAACGTTATGTGTGAACCAAGCCATTAAGTTGTTTAATCAAATATCCTTAAGCCACAAAGGTCATCCATTTTTCTAGTAAAATTAATCTATTCCACACTCTTCCAGTTTTCTGTGATAATAAAAGAATGATGGTGCAGTCTAAATGGAATGCTAAGAGAAAGAAGGAAACCATGGCTAGCAAAAAGTAGTAGAATTTGTGTGGAGTTGGTTGTTACTTTTTCTAGGGATTCATTCATGGTTCTGCATATCTGCAAAGAGAGAGGGGGGTGGACTGTGAAGATAGGGAACATAGGATTGGATCCAGATGTAAGAATGTGCCACTGGGCTGGCAGAAACAATTTCCTCACCCCTCCCTCCTCACAGCAGCCTCTCCAAATGCCTGAAAATGCTACACAGAGGTCAGGAGACTCTGCTGGATGGTATGGGGGGAAGGAGAATCCCCCCCCCCCAAATGGGGCATAGGCACCTTCTATGAGCAGAGCCCTTCCATCAACCAAAGGCAGATCCTAGATCCAATCCATACAAACCCCATGCATGATGCAGCTGCATACTCCAGCATGCATTTTAGACTAGTTAGTGGTAACTGCAGGTAAAATCCATGTTTCAGATTTGCACTTTGCATTTCCTCAGGTGTGTAGAGACAGAATCAGTTAGAATGTCCACACATACCTGCAAAAAAGCACATTCTCGTGGGATGTAAATGTGGTTGAAACTTGTTGATCACTTTCTTAGATTCTCTAGTTACCAGCTCCACTGGAATGCAAATCTAGAGAGAGTGCTTGAGAATAATGGGCTTCCTTAAAAAGTACATCCTTAGGAAAAATGTCTGAGAAAACCCAGGTTGGCTGAAAGCAGGGGCTGGGTAGAACTGAAACTCAGGCCTAACTCTGAGTGTTGATCTGTTAATGATAGGAAAGCCAGGTGAGTGCCATATCACACAGGTAGGGCACTAATGGTGCACAGCAAGTACAGATGCATATATCTGGCGGAGAGGTGCACATCTGTCTGCCTCTGTGGCAGCCAAACACTTGTTGGCAAAGGCAGAGGAATCTCCCGGAGCCTTAAAGGAGCGGCAAGTAAAAGAGAAAAAGAACAAATGATCCTCTGTTCAGTCCATCTTTCCTTAGCTTTATCCTGCAGAGTGTTAATTAGATGAGCAGATGTATAAGTTAGGAAGATTTCCAGATTAATTGTCAGGAAAGTGAAATGCTCAGCACAGGCTCCACTAAGCAGGGTTCTGGTCTCTTGTCATGTCGCCACCAGCAGCACCAAATAGGCAAACAGGGCATCTGCAGTTTCTCCCTTGATTTTGCCAAGGCCTTCTTCTTGGCTTCTGTTTGCAGCAACAGATCTTCCACAACGGGGCTGCTCTTCAGTAGCAGAAAGGACACAGAGGCCCAGAGAGCACCTTCTTCTGAATAATGCCACCCCTCTCCGGGAGGCTGATGAAAAGATCCAAGCTGTTCATTTATTTTCTGTCACTTGGCACTGGCCTGGACACATTTGTGCACATTGTTTGGTCTGGTAATATGTTCCAGGACTTTAGAGAAATTGACACTGCCATTTTCACAGGATGTACAAGGCTGACAGAGATTTAGGGAGCTTCTTCGCACATCTCAAATTGAGGCTGGATATATATATATATATATATATATATATATATATATATACCGTGTATATATATATATATATATATATATATATATATATATATGAGAATATATATATATTTAATTATAAGACAATGAGACAAAGTAGAATTTGCTGAATAAATGAAGTATTTGCTTGGTTTGCACATAGTGCTATGCCGTGGTTTGGGTTGTTGAATTCTGCATTGTTGTGTGAATGCATACGATAAATCATACGATATTCTCATATATCTATCGTATGATTTAAGGCAGGCCTGTGGCTCACGCTGGCTCAGCTTGTCTGAGCGTGAAAAGCTAAGCAGGGTCAGGCCTGGTTATTACTTGGATGGGAGACCCCTCCTCTAGTTTCCTGCATTGAGCAGGGGGTTGGGCTCAATAGCCTTGCAGGGTCCTTCCAACTCTATGATCTATGAAATCTATGAAATCCCCAACCATGTGCCCTCCATGATGGGATTCATAGATTCATAGATCATAGAGTTGCAGGCCAACACAGCTGGAGGGCACCAGGTTGGGGAAAACTGATTTCGGCTCTCAGTGTTGGTCTGCCAGGGAAGGTCATTCAAATATGGGTCATATGCCCCATATCAGGGGGGAGGAGAGAGCATACCCTCAAACATCACAGAGATAAATAAGGGCAGTCGTACACATGAGAACATGGGTGGCGGCAAGGGGCAGGCCCAGGGACCTGGTCTCATGGACAGTGGTAGATTGGGGCGGGGCGGTCAGGGAGCGCACACACCATGTGCACTGGGAACAGTCCATGCAAGATTTTAACAGATTTTACAAGGCTATTACAGGGTGAATGTATTCCACATGAAGGCAGCAAGCCTAGGCATGCTTACTTAGCAGTAGGTCCCACTGAACTCAGTGGGACTTACTTAGAGTAAGGGCTTTTCTGCACAAGGCATATATTGTGTGCTTGTCATTCCCTCCTCACAGTTGTTTTCGGATTCTTTAGACCACGACGCAACCCTTCAGTTTTGCTTCTGGGTCAAAAGAACACTTTCAGCAGGTTTTTTTAGAGCGGGGAAAATGCGGTATTGTAAATTGTAAAAGCGAAAATTGTAAAAGCGAAAGAAAATGCTTTTTCCACTTGTGTATTTATGCTATTCCACTATACCACAGTGCTACCTACAGGCTACGTAGTGGGAAAGCAGGAAAGGAAACACTCTTGGTGTAGTGCTTGGATCTCAATTCTGAGATGAAACTGAAGGTAGATTCTGCGGATTAACAGCTTTGTGTAGAAAAGCTCTTAATATGTTTAAGACTGTTCTGTACATTATCTTGAGTAGAGAGCCTGTATGAAACTACATCCCATATTCCAGGTTGTCTTGTAATCCAATTCATCCCAGATCTCAGTCTTACAGGAACATTTGGCGATTAGGAGAAAAGCACTGCCAAGAAATAGAGGTTTCTGTTGTATTAATTTTAATATCAAAAGAGGTTCATTTTTAAAGCAACCCACCATTGGTTTAAGAGAATAGGACATTCAAGTTCATTATTCCAAAGATCTTGGAGATAGTTAATATCAATTTTATCTGCATCTTTAAATTTCTGAGATAACGAATAAGTTGGATAAACTGCCAATGAGCACTCTGTTATAGATCAAACTCAACTTTTAATCTGTCAATGCTTTAGAGGAAATACGTTGATCCGAAGTGGCAATATTACCTGAGGCCCAATTTGCTGCTGCCCCCGCCCAAAGATTTACAAGCTATTTTAAAACTAGGATTCTCCAACAAAGTAAGCTACTGGATCCAGTCTCTACGTTTTCAAGTTCTTTGTACCCTTTGTTTAGAACCATATAATTGCCTTAAAGTTTAGGGAGTAGATATTCATTCTTTCTGTTTGAGCATCCCTCCCATTAGTGTGTCTCAGGAATAAGAATAAACCCGGGGACAAACTGTCTTTCCTTCCTATCCCTCCTTGTAAATCTTTCCTAGCATGATTCTCTGCCCTGCTCTGGCACCTACTCTATGTTTCCAGGGCCAGAGTTCCCCCACTTTCCAACTGAACTACCATATTGCTGCATTTTACCCAAGAGATCTGTTGGCCTTGTATACCAGAGAGAAAGCTTGACCACCCCTGGTAAAAGCATAGTTCATAAATCCACTCTTCGCACACCACACTTCTGGTTAAAGGACCTCCGTAGACCCGTGTTTGTCGTTACATGTGTATGGCAACATACTGAAAAAAGTTGGTCAGAATGAGCAGAGCATCCTGGAATTGAGAATTGCCACCAAAAGAGGGTGGAATTATGACTAATGCATTAGTTATTAACTCTGAGAACTCATCTATCCTTTCCTTTTCCACAGTCACCTTACAGGGTGACCATTTTTGATTACCCTCCTGACTTCTCTTCATCACTTCTTCCCGTCCTCCACTGAGAGGGATTCTTCATTCCCATGCCTCCATCTCACACCTAGTTCTAAGATTAGGGTAGCTAGCCAAAACCCTGAACAGGGGTGGGCAACTTGTGACCCTCCAGATGTTTTGGCCTACAACTCTCACCAACCCTAGCCAGTATAGCCAATGGTGAGGGCTGATGGGAATTGTAAGCAAAAATACCTGGAGGGCCACAAGTTGCCCACCCCTGCCCTAAAACATAGTGCTAGAGTTTAAAAACCAAACCAAACCGTAACACATTGACCCCTGCCTTGGCAAAACACCAGTTCACATTGTAATCCTATACATGTCTTCTCAGCTGTAAGCCCCATTGAGCTCAAGGAGACTTACTTCCATGTAAATGTGCCTAGAACTGCAGGTTCAGAGAAGGAAAAGAATACTCTATAAAACTGACATAACTCCAAATCAATAGAACTGATAAACTCAACCATTTGTATACATTTGCCGAGTTAACCTTTTCATATGTTGTGTTATAAGCAGAGTTAATGTGACTTGGTTGGCTTTTAATATTAAGAACTATGCATTTCCTGGCATTGTTGCATTAAGTCTGAGAAGTATTTTACCTTAAATCTTCATTAATTCACTTTCACTGTATGCATATGCAAATATATAGCTTTCTCCAGGTGCTCTAGATGTATGTCAGGAACGAGGGGTTGTATCTAATGCTAGTCCTACTTAGAGGACTAACTTAAGTCATGACTAATTTAAGTCCCATTTATTTCAATGGGTCTACTCTAGGTAGGACTAACATTGGATACAACCTGAGTTATCTGCATAGAGAACTCCTCCTATATTACTTACCTAATATGGTGCGACACATGCAATGGAGCTGTCCACATGAAAGCTGCCCTGAGTGCTGAAATCAGTGTGCAAGCAAATTGGTGTGTTTCACAGTGTTAGGCAGCAGGATGCACGTATTGGGAAGTGACAGCCAAGCTACATGTGACTTGCATGAGTATTTTGTAACGTTTTGAATGTGCCTCCGGTGGTAGCCTGTTAGAATGCACAAAGAGACTTGGTATCTGCATTCTTCTGAACACACACACCGCAACACAAAGCACATCTCATTCTTCAGAAGCCAGTGTCAACTTACTAGAAAACCTTGTTTTGTTTTGTAAAATATTTTTTCCTCCAGTCTGGCTATTCTCCACTGAATTCGATGGGTTGGGTCAGTATTCTGTACAGTGTAGTATTGTCTACCACCGAACAATTAAAGTTTGGGGAAAGGGGGTGGGACCAAGGGAATGGGGTGTTACCATCTGGGGACCCCAGGTGGGCCAGATTTAGCCTGCAGACCTAAGGTTCCACACCCCTGTACTACACTGAGTGGCTCTACAGCGTTTCATGTAGGTGTCTTTCTGAGTTCTAACTGAAGATGTTGGGGATTGAACCTTTGACCTCTCATAGTTTGCCAATGTAACATAGGTAAGATCTATCATTAGATCAATTTCTGTAGGCACTGTAGTATGCAGTGTACATCAGAATCTACTTCATGTCATGAATAATTCTGCATAACTCAAAAGTATGCATAGTGCTTTTTGTATTTATTGGACACCTCAAAGAATGTTTAGCAAGGGGTGCTTATGGATCCCTAGTTTCTGGGGGTGTAAACACTTGGAACACTTACTCATATGGTCTGGACTTGTCCTACAATTGTTCCATTTTGGTCTGGCATTCACAAGATTGTTTTTATGATTCTACAGTGAAGAAATGATTCTATTTGTTAAAGATGCATATATGTTCTCGTAGACTATATCCCCAGTATATGGACTCATAACAAGAGTTATGGATATTTTGAGCATGGGGTGTGGCTAAGATAATTATCATACAGCAATGGAAGGAAAACCCCATTCCTGATTTACAGCAATGGATAGTTGATATGTGTTCTTTGTCAACATTTGAACTACCTCTTTTTTGACAGAGTGGCAAGGAAGAGGACTTTCAAGCAGTTTGGTCTCATTTCATTGAGTTGCTTACTTTGTAATTATATATATTTCAGTGGGTTGTTGTTTCTTCTCTCTCTCTCTCTCTCCTTTTATTCATACATTATATATTAATATATTAATAATGGGTTTGTAGTCTTTGTTAATTTAGATTATATTGTCATCTAATACTTGTAATGCATTGAAGGTGATATTTGTGTTTATGTTTTCCCTCTCTTTGAATCTCTCTCTCTCTCTCTCTCTCTCTCTCTCTCTGTGTGTGTGTGTGTGTATAAGTTTAAGAAAATTGGGGGGTAGGGGAAGTAAAGCACTTGATGACTTAGAGGCTGGACCCAGTATTGGTCAAAACAAAGGGAACAATAGTTTAGTTCTGGAGAATGAATAGAAAGCTCAGGGAATCCCTTAGGGCACAATCCTATCAGGATGCTCTTAAGACCCCCCCCCCAACTTGGAGGCTTATGGGCATCCAATGCAGAGTGGGAGGAGCAGCAGAGCAGAGGCGATCTTTGCTCCCCATCCTCCCGCTCTGCATTTTTGCTAGACAAAGGGAACAATAGTTTAGTTCTGGAGAATGAATAGAAAGCTCAGGGAATCCCTTAGGGCACAATCCTATCAGGATGCTCTTAAGACCCCCCCCCCATCTAGCTGGAGTATCTCGGAGGGGGAGGGAAGGAGGCTGGAGTGGTTTCAGGATACCTTGTATCCTGGCTGCTCCAGTCCCCTCCCCTCCCCTCCCCCAAAATGCCCCCTTTAGCCTCTCTCCGAGGTTGCTTTCCTGACCTCAGAGAGCAGTCGGTGCAGTTCTTTCTGTGCTGGCTGCAAGGGGGGAGGGGGGAGCTCCAATTCCCAGCTCTGTGGTTCTAAGCACGGTCCCCAACCTTGGATCCTGTGACATTGTCCAGGGGCCATAGCACCACTCCCTTAATTAATTTACATCTGGCCAGCTATATAGAGAAGGGTATTGCATTATTTAAAACAAAAGGTGGAATCAAGTGTGCTCAGGTACTGCTTGCTGACCTGTTGGGAAGGTGGAGACACTTGAGGATCGGGCCATTTCCCCCTGGATTGGCCAATTCAAACATCCCCTAGTGGGTAAGTTGGCTAGGTGACAGCAGGGCAATCAGACAGGCCTTCACGTGTTTCTGCAGTTACAGGGAGTAACACCCTTTTTTCTAATTAAGGAGGAAGCTTATACACACCGTGGCTCCTCCTATACCTTTGTGGCAGTCTAGAGCTTTATTGACAATGTTCCTAGCAGCTCTTCAGGCTATGCCTCCTGAAACCAAAAAGGATTCTTCAATCAAGGTGTCAGGGCAACGCCAATTAAATACATAGCACACAATACAGATGTCAGAGAGCCAGAACAACTGAAGCTTCTCTGTAAGAAGTAATAGGGTTCATTCTTAAAATGTTTGTATGCTGAAAGGGTGAGAATAACAAACTGTACACAGAGAAAAGAGCTGTAAAAAAAAAAAAAATCCAATATGAGAGAAAACATATATTTGCCATTTCCAAATCTCAGGTTACTGCCCTGTAACATCCCAGAGAATAAAGAAATCTCTTGAACCTTGTAGCTGCTTTACTGTAAGCTGGAACACTATTCTGAATTGGAATATTATATTCATTTTAACAGATCTGTGGTTGCCATCACAGGATAATATGTGCAAATGATTAAAAACAATTTATGATATTGTAACAACAGAGGCATCTCACACAACAGCCTGTTGCAGTTTGCCAAAATTCTGCTTATTAGGAATCAATTAAAATCAGAGCTGAGATTGATGCATATTTAGGTGTTGGAATCAGAAGTTTCAGTTTAATGCCACTTCCTCATCAAGTGTGGAATTTGGTGTACATCTCCAGATGGCCCATACAAATGTTCTGCCGTACATCGCTCCCTCTTTGAATGTCAAGCATCTCTGGGATTAAATACTTCACCAGTTAGCAACTTATAACTGTGTCATAGCAATGGCTGCTCATCATTTAATACATTGATACAGCAATCCTACTCTTTGGGGTGGGGAGCTCCAACATCAGAGCCTCCAAAGAATCCAAAGCCCTGTTGGACTTGTGCCAGCAAGGCAGAAGCAAGGCAGGTGGCCTTCTTCTTCTTCTTCTTCTTCTTCTTCTTCTTCTTCTTCTTCTTCTTCTTCTTCTTCTTCTTCTTCTTCTGCTCCTCCTCCTCCTCCTCCTCCTCCTCCTCCTCCTCCTCCTCCTCCTCCTCCTCCTCCTCCTCCTCCTCCTCTTTTTTCCTTCCTTAAACTATTTCACTCCCACTGATGTCAACCTTCTCCCCGATTCTCTGTGTGTGTCACATGGCCATGGGAGTACTGTGGGTCCTGTGGATCTACAGCCTCTCCTGGAATGGAATGCCACCTGATCCAGCCACTTTTTGCCTCAGCAATGTCAGAGCTCCAATGTCAGAGAGGTAAGAGGTGCTGAGGTTTTTTCAGGGGCTGGAAGGGGGGATCTGCTGTCTTTCTCCACCCTCAGAGGAGGAAATCCCCCCAAAATCCTCTGATCCCTGGGACATCCTCTCTGGGATCATAGGATTGATACAGGCCTGTGGCTCACGCTGGCTCAGCTTGTCTGAGCGTGGAAAGCTAAGCAGGGTCAGGCCTGGTTATTACTTGGATGGGAGACCCCTCCTCTAGTTTCCTGCACTGAGCAGGGGGTTGGACTCGATAGCCTTGTAGGCTCCTTCCAACTCTATCAGATCTATGATCTATGATCTATGATTGCAGCCTTAGTCTCTGAGTAAGAATGGGAAGTAGTTGTGGTTTAAACAAGTTATGCACTGTCCAAGCTAAACAGTACTTTGGAAACATTCCTTCTGTTGTGCTTGGAGTGGCAGGCGTTTCTAGAAAGGATGGGATATATTTGGAAATGCTGCATCTAGTTTTCTCAGAATTCTCTTCGCAGAATTTTGGGGGCACTCTGGGAAGATCTGTATATATCCACATAGTTATGAGTCATGCTGTTCTATTATGCAAAACGGCGTGGTCATATAGCCTGGTCATTGATGGGGATGGGTGGGCAATGAGTAAATAGTCTTCTCTTTCTCAGAAGCCACTTCGGAATGTGCTGTGAGCCACACCCGCCTCCAATAGGGAAGGAGGGTGAAATTGGCTTGCCCAGAGAGGGGAGAGTATGTGCATGAAGATCTGTATCGCAGCCGTTGCAGATGTGATTTGGGAGCTGGTTTAAAATTCCATTATTCTGAAATGATGGCGCTTTGAAACTAGCACAGCTGGCCACTGTGCTTGCTCCTGTTCCTCCATAATGCTTGCTCAACTCGTACATTTATAAGTAAACAGATTATTACTAATGCACCATAAGTTTTCTTCACTCTCTTTTTCAAAGAAGATTAACCCTCTAAAAGCTGCCTTGAACTTTCCATTGCTCAGAGAAGAAAATACTTTAAAATCTACAAAAACTATATCTAGCTATCTGTCTAGATATCCACCCTTGGAGCTCTAATGTCAGAGAGGTAAGGAGCACTGAAGTTATTGCAGAGGCTGGAAGGGGGCATCTGCTGACTTTCTCCACCAGAGTAGGAAATCTAAAAAAAATCTAAATATAGATAGATAGATAGATAGATAGATGGATATGTATACATATATACGCAGACACATATATTAAAATATGTGTTTAGAGCAAGTGTAATGTGTGGCCTGGTGTGCAAAAGTACTAATTTAAATGTTACAAATTCCACATGGAGGCAATAGGGACCATAATCTGTACCACCGTTGATGCTCTCCAGATGTTTGGGGCTACCATTCCCATAATCCATGGACATTGGCCATGCTAGCTGGAGATGATGAGGGTTGTAGTCCAAAAACACCTGGAGGGCACAAGGTCACCTACTCTAGAATTGTGGACCCATCACATCTTGTGGAGTATCTCCATGCCAGCAGTGCCAGCTGCTGCAACGTACTTCCAGTGAAAGCATTTTTCAGTGGCCTCCACAGGGGGGCCATAATGTATAAATTGAAACAAATCTGAGTACCACAAGCAACTCAGCCGACGGTGCTCTGCCGAATAGCTCAGTGCCATAATGCAAGCTTCATAAATTCCTGGTACCTGCAGTTAAAAAGGTCTCAGGTAACTGGGAAGGGGAAGACTGCAGCTGGACACCTTGGAGAGATGCTGCCAATCTGTCTAGGGTAGACAGCACTGGCCTAAATGGACCCATACGTTCTATCACTTAAAAGACAGTCACTTAAACGGTTCTGGCAAGCAACTGGGCTCACACAGAGCAGTCTTTGGGACAGTGAGAGAGGATCTAAACTTAGGGTGCAATCTACGCCAGTGTGGCGTAGTGGTGAGAGTGTTGGACTGGGACTCAGGAGATCCGGGTTCTAGTCCCCGCTCAGCCATGAAACTCACTGGGTGACTTTGGGCCAGTCACTGACTCTCAGCCTAACCTACCTCACAGGGTTGTTGTGTGGATAAAATGGAGAGGAGGAGGAGGCTTATGTAAGCTGCCTTGGGTTCCTTGCAGGAAAAAAGGCGGGGTATAAATATAATAAATAAATAAATAAATAAATCTTCCTGCAATGCTCATAAGCCCCTGAACTCAGAGGCTTACGGATTATTTTTTTGAATATTATATTCAGTGTTCCTTGATGTTTTGTGTTCATGTCTTTTAGATTGTGAGCCTGAGGGCAGGGACTGTCTTATTATTAATTTGTGTAAGCCGCTCTGAGAGCCTTTTCTGGCTGAAGAGCGGGGTATAAATGAAATAAATAAATAAATAAATAAATCCTATGCAGAGCAGGAGGAGAGGCAGAGGTGAACTTCTCCCTGTCCTCCAGCCCTGCATATTTCACTAGATGGGCTTTTTTGCCCGCCTAGCTGGAGTGTTTTGGAGGGGAAGCGAAGGAGGCTGGAGAGGTCTCAGGATAGCTCATATCGTGGCCTCTCCAGTCTCCTCCCCTCCCTGCCCTCCAAAATGCCCCCTTTCCCCCCTCTCTGAGAGTGCTTCCCCTCTGTCCATGCTTCTGTCCATGCTGGCGGCAAGGGGGAGGGGAGCTGGAGCTCCGAATCCTAGCTCCATGGTCGGAGCTCTGTCTCCGAACTAGGATCTGGGAATCTGAAGTTTCCTATGGCCCCTCAGACGCTGTCTAGGGGCCATAGGATGGCTCTCTTAATCTATTAATTAATAAATTAATCAGTTAAAAGCCATAGCAATTGAAGAGTATAACATCTTCACCTGGATGATAACTTAATAAGCAATGGAACCGTCATTCAGTTTTTCTCAGTTTGAGGAGGAAAGCAACCTAGATTTCAAATATTTCGACAAAAGGGATTATTTCTTTTCATTTTTAAAAAATACAACATCGAAAAGATTACATTGCTACTTTATTCCTTTTTTATTGGAAATCTTCTTGATGAATAATTTCCTATTTAACTTTCACCTCCATAAAAAAAAAATAATGCAGAAAAGAAGATGCTAACATGGTCGTGGAAGTGCTTCTCTTTTCTGTCTTCACACTTGATGCAAGACATAATGCTCACATTAAGCAATCCTGGCAATAAAAACACTGACAGAATAAAAATAGGAGAAAATAAAAGCACAGCACTTAACCTAGTTTCACTGTATTTTCTTCTGTTTCCAGCATTTGCCAGGGAGCTCTGCTAATTCAGGAGCTGGCAGAAATTTCTTCAGCCTTCCTCAACCTGGTGGTGGGTGCTCGCCTGGAGCCGGACTACAAATCCCATCACCCCCCACCAGCATGGCCATTGGGCATGCTGCCTGGGGACAATGGGAGTTGTGGTCCAACCCATCTGGAGAGCACCAGGCCGGGAAAGGCTGCTTCATGGTCTGAATAGAAATATAGGCTTGTCAGAGGAGAATGGTTGCCCATGCAGTTTCCACAGGCACTGTACCATAGCATCTCTCTTCTTGTTTGATCTGTTCCTACTCTAGTTTTACAAGTTGTCTTTTCGATTAGGTTACAGTGCAACCCTATAACACATCTACTCAGAAGTAAGGCCAATTGAATCCAATGGGGCTTACTCCCAGCTAAGTCTATCGGTGTGCAGCAGTCTTTGTCTAGACTTTAATTTCTGTGCCACCAATTCCGCAAAGGCAAGTGTGTTCAAGGTAGCTCACAGTATACAAAGTAAATGCCAATAACAGCAATCCATTAAAAAAATAAAATAAAACATTTCAACAATACATTTCAAAACATATCAACATTTCAATAACGTCTCAATAACAATTCGTAAAATGACATCCCCCCCAACACACACACACACACACACACACTCAAGCCAAAACCTCTGCATAGATTTTAATGTATAACCATACAAAACCACTATACAAAGTAGACAAGGAATGGGAAGAATTTCCCCAAAAAGTCCAACAAACTGGTTTGAAGACTCACCTCACACACAGATTCTCTTCCTACACCCCTCCAATCTCTCACTTGGGATAATATCAGATACCATGCCCCCCCACTCCCGACATCAGGATACCATGCCCCCCCACTCCCTTCTGAGGACTAAATGGGGCAGCACTCAGTGGAGGCTGGCTGGTGGTTCCAATGTCAGTGGGGTGGTATGTCCACTCTGGGTTTTAGTCTGAACTTTTAAAGAACTACTCATGGTGCTGAACCCTATCCCCGGAACTGGGTCAGCACCATGGATACCTCCTTTAAAGTTCAGACTGAAACCCGGAGTGGATACATAACTCCACTGAAATTGGAGCCACCAGCTACTGCTGATGGCACCCTTACCATCTGTTTTATGGGAACTGGAGTGTCTCTCTCATCTCTGCTCTTCCCTTCCTTCCTTCCTTCCTTCCTGCAGCAGCATTTTTTTAAGGCTTCTGAGGCCAGGGCCGGATTAAGATAGGGGCTATTGGAGCGGCAGCTCCAGGCCCCTCCCAAAAAATAGGCCCACCAATAGGGACGCGCGGCGCGGGGGAAAATGAGGGTCACCTCGCTCAGCCCGGAGAACGAGTCGGAGAAGAGCCGACCCGCGCGAGGCGCAGGCGAGGACTTTAGCCACAGTGGGCTGTACCACCTGGGACCGCGGGGGGGGGGATACCCGTTTCCTGGCCCTGAGCCACCCCCCTGCCTGCAGCAAACTAGCACCGGTGGTGGTTCCGGGCTGCGCTTCCCACGGCTCTGCTCTCTTTCTACCAGCAGCTGCTGCGCGATCACGGTGGGACAGGCCCGCCCTTCATCAGAGCTCTCAATCCGCCCCCCGCCTCTGCACTTCTGCTTTGGGTAGCCTTGCAACGCCGGGCCGTTAACGCGACTCTCTCTCTGTGGGTTTCCTCCCAGCCCAACTTTCCTAGGCTTGAGCTGACCGGCGGAGCCGCGTCCTTCACTGGTCTGGTGAGTGGGGGACCCGATCTGAAAAGAGATCCTGGGAAGTTCAGGTTCCCCCCCCCCCCAACACAGCTCCTTGAACACACTCAGCCCACAAACACCCGCAGTTTACTCCACACAAAGCACTCACACAGAGCAGCCAGACAAAAGCAAAACACGCTTATAATTTGTATTTATTTATTTATTATATTTATACCCCTCCTTTTTTCCTTCAAGGAACCCAAGGCATACATAATCCTCCTTCTCTCCACTTTATCCTCTCAACAACCCTGTGAGGTAGGTTAGGCTGAGAGTCAGTGACTCTTTTATAATGTATTTCAGTTTACCCCACACAAAGCACTCTCACACACAGAGCAGCCAGACAAAAGCAAAACATGCTTATAATTTGTATTTATTTATTTATTATATTTATACCCCTCCTTTTTTCCTTCAAGGAACCCAAGGCAGCTTACATAATCCTCCTTCTCTCCACTTTATCCTCTCAACAACCCTGTGAGGTAGGTTAGGCTGAGAGTCAGTGACTCTTTTACAATGTATTTCAGTTTACCCCACACAAAGCACTCACACACACAGAGCAGCCAGACAAAAGCAAAACACGCTTATAATTTGTAGGTAGCCTTTTATAATGTATTTCAATTTTAGACAGCAAAAAAGGTAGTACATTCTTATTTTTTAAACCCACTTTTGCCATCGAAATAAAATTCCATCCTCCATTTAATCATTATTTATTTATTTATTTATTGCATTTATACCCCGCTCTTCAGCCAGAAAAGGCTCTCAGAGCGGCTTACACAGATTAATAATAAGACATTCCCTGCCCTCAAGCTCACAATCTAAAAGACATGACACAAAAGGAAAAGGGATTCGGAGGGAGGAGGAAGAATGCCAAACTCAGGCACCAATATAATGTTTGGCATTCTTCCTCCTCCCCCCCAATCCCTTTTCCTTTTGCGTCACGTCTTTTAGATTGTGAGCCTGAGGGTAGGGAATGTCTTATTATTACCGGTAATCTGTGTAAACCGCTCTGAGAGCCTTTTCTGGCTGAAGAGCGGGGTATAAATGGAATAAATAAATAAATAAATAAATCATTAATTTCTACCCACTTTTGCCATCAAAATAACATTCCATCCTCCATTTAATCACTTGTTAACATTATAATTAATTTATAATAACTTTCCATTTAAGAAAAAAAAATCCACCCCTATCAAGTGAAAAAAAATGACCCAGGTCCTTTTTTTTACTTGATCCATTCGTTCTTTTTTTTTTTTAAAACTATAGTCCGGTCCCCCAACAGTCTGAGAGACAATGAACTGGCCCCCTGTTTAAAAAGTTTGAGGACCCCTGTTGTAATCCTTACATCAACCCTGTAAGGCAGGTCAATAGCATTCTCTCCATACAGCACGTGGGGGGGGGGGCAGCTGAGTAAGAGCTCGGTTCATGTACATTGTTGCCTAACAGTCTGCATAATTCCCGAAGGGGTGGGCTGTGTTAGTCTATTGCAGCAAGAACAACAAGAGAGTCTTGTGGTACCCTAAAGACCAACACATTCATTCTGACATAAGCTTTCACGGACACTGCCCACTTCCATCAGGTTTTATTGAGTTAACAAGCTTATTGTTTACAAAAAAAGAAATATTTTCAATATGTTTCTATTTTGGCACTTTAATGGTAATTAAAATATTTAATTTGTTTTAATATAAAATTGCGTCTTCATTTTATTTATTTCCATAAAAAGGCCCACCAAAATCCTCAGCACCAGGCCCATAATGCTCTTAATCCGGCCCTGTCTGAGGCTAAGGGGGTTGGCAAGGACATTGCAAGGAGCCAGGCCCTTGATGGTAGCCCGAGTGTCTCTCCCACTGCAGTTCTTTCCTTCCAGTTCAACTTTTCTTCCAGATATTCCTTCTCCACAAACAACTATGTGTTTAGGGCTCCCCCTCCAAGACCACAGCAATGAAAGAATTATTTACTTATTTAAAAAATTTCTGTTATGCCTTTCGTTATCAAATCACAAAATGTATTAAAACAACAATTAAAATAAAATTGGCTGCTCCGCAGAGTTGTTCTCACGTGTCACCACCCTCCACAGGCAGTTGTGCTTCATCAAGGCTGGTATTATACTTCACTTCATTACATGCAGGTGGGAAGAAGACTTCATGACAAGATAGCTTTAGGCGTCTATTCTGTGCCAGTTCTGAACCAAGCGTCCACCCTCTTCATGTGGCTCATATACATTGGCAGGCTGCCATTGATTTCAAGAAAAGAATGCAACTCACTCTGGTTGAAGATCTTGACAGTGCTTTGTCAGCATCTAAGGGCTGCTGCCTGGGGAATGCTGGGAGTTGTATGACTTTTCTCTGTGTAAACTGCATAGGATTGCACTCTAAGGAAAGCAAATCATATGGGCTGGACTGGTAATGTGGTCACTTTCCAACCCCTTGTTGCTGGTCTCCCAGACAGGGGGCAATGCTACAAACCCTGCCTACTGGAGTACTGTAGAAGCATCATCCACCCTACAGCATCTCTCCTGCTACTCCTTAGGTCTCCTGACTAGAAACCTTGCATTTTGTAATTAAGATATGCTCAGATAGTTTCCCTAAACAATATTGATAGCAGAATATTGATAAATGAAATTTTGCTTTCTCGTCGCTTCCTGGCCTGTGATAATAATAAAATGTGGTTTAGACCTTCTGTCCGAGTCCCACTTTGCAGGGGAAGAATGCTTCAAAGCCAAGTGTAATGATTTCAGGGATGACTTCTGTGACCTAACTGTCCATGCATCGGGCACACTCCAGGAAAAGTTAGTTGCAAATAAAACATTTATATATGTATTTAAGTTCCACTGGTTTTGATGAGACTTTCCTCCATATTCATAGTTTATTGAGTTTTGGAGACAAATAATATTCATTTTGAAAGGGATCATTATTGATTTCAATGGGATGTGCAGCCTGATCTTATACATATTTAGTCCCATTAAGTTCAATAGAGCTTACTCCAAAGTAGGTGTGAATAGGACTGCAACCCTGTAGCGCAGGGATGTAGAACCTCAGGCCCAAGGGCCAATTCTGGCCTCCCTGGGGCCCCAATCCAGCCCTCCAGGGTTCCTCAGATGGCCATACCCCCTTCCCCTAGCCCCACCCCCCTTCCCCCAACCAGCAACGATGTGACTGGCTTTCCTGGCTTTTCTGCAGTTTTTGTCCTCATTCCAGTAGATCCAAGGGCCTCTCTTAAGGCTTAAAACCGACAGTAAGAGGGTTAAACTAAGATACGTTGGCATTTTTGGTATTTTGCCCCTTCCCTTTTGCCTTTGGCTCTGCCCCTTTTTGCCTTCAGCCCCACCCACACTGGAATGTGACCCCCGAATGCTTCTCCAAAAATGGAATTTGGCCCTCCTCTCGCACTGAAAGAGCTCCTGCACCCCTGCTGCAGCCCAGTCCTATGCATGTCTACTTGGTCATACGTTCCACGGAGTCCACTGGTTTGTCTGTTTGTGCAACTTGCATGAACACTTCTACTGCATGGGGTAAAATTAGCTAACATTTATTTGGATTTGCTTTTAGTTAATATATGAAATAAATTCCTGGGGTGGATAACATATACCACTTTTCTTTTATTTTTTATTTTTTATTTTGCAAAGTTTATGTTTTAACAAACACATTAAGAGCAACCTAAATACAGATTAGAGAGTAACAATTTCATAACTTCAAATTGGTAGGACTCATCAGCTTACAAAAATAGCCTCACAAGAAGGGGAGAATAAAAGCACTATGATGATTTTCAGATACAGTTGACAAGATACCATTTAGTAAACTTTTATTTTTTTTTAACTAACAGTATTCAGGGAAGTTGTATTCAAGGCTGCGTCTAATAATCTCATCAGAATGCAAAAACAGTGACTGTGTTATAAAACCAATGATCTGTTATATTCTGCAAGAATTTACAAAAGCCTAATGTCATTTACTACACCATGAGAACCATAGTTGGATTTAAAAAAAAGAAAGATTTCAGAAACTGATTACTGCTGACGAAAAAATAAACTGTCTGCTAATGCAAAGCTTTTAAGGTATGACGTTCTTTGCTTACAAAGAAACACGTTGATGTCTTTGGGTTGGAATGAGCATTCAAGGAAATTCAGAACTGTATTCGTTTCAGAGAACTGATACAATGTAAGGATTTTTCAGTCTGCAGCTTATGTTGAGTACATTATTATATAGCTTGTACTGCAGAGAACCCCACAGGCTTTGCAGAGTTTGTTCATTTTTACTAGAAAGATATAGCCTCAACATCTTAGGAATGTGTTTGCAAATGATTACAAATGAGATACTTCATATATTTTATTAATTTATTTACCATTTTTATAAAGCACCTTTCAACATAGGTTCAAAAGGTGGTGTACATAATAATAAAGTATATAAAAATACCAAAAAAATCCAATTCAAATGCTTTCTGAAACTAATAAAACCAGTAAAACTAGCGGCAAGACAATCTCAGTTTCCAAATACCTTATGGAATACATATGTCCTAGACTATTTTTGAAAAGAGGTCAGGGAAGAAAACTAAAATGAGGTTCTTAAGAAAGGGAATTCCAGTGGCTTCAGGGCCTCAGCAGAGAAGCCCCTGCTCCTGCTAAATTGTAATCTTATCTCATGAGAGGATGAGATAAGATAAGATTATGAGATAAGATTATCTTATATCATGAGAGGATGAGCAGAGCCTTACTGGCAGATCTTAAAACCATGGGGGAATCATACGGGAAAAGGTGCTCCTTGATGTATCCAGGATCTAGACTATGTAGGACAAACCCAGCACTTTGAACTGTGCCTAGAAGTAAACTGTTAATCAGTGCAGGTGCTTGAGGACAGGTTTATAATGTTTTCACCAGCTCACACACATCAGTAGATGGGCAATGGCATTCTGTGCCAGTGGAAGCTTCTGAATTGTCTTCAAGGACAGCCTTGCACAGAGTTGTCATAGTAGTCCAGTATGGAACTCAGTGACATCACCAAGGCAGGAAGCACAGGTAGCAACTCCTTGTCTTCCAGCAGAGGGAAGAACTGCTGAACCAATGAAGCTGGTAAAAGGCATTTTGGGCCATAGCCACTAACTGGAAATCCAAGAGTACTGCTGGGTGTAGAAGAAAGAGCCTACAAGAGAGAAGGCCTTCTCAGTTGTGGCACCCCATTTATGGAATGTCCCCTCTAAGGAGGATCACCTGGGACCTACATTGTTATCTTTTCAGTGCCAGGTGAAAAACTTTCTTTTCTCCTCTTTTTTAGAGTTTAGTTTTTAGATTTTATGGCTGTTTTTATACATTTTTAGCCCTGTGCTATGTGATGCTGTGTTGTGTTGTATTATATTCCTTTAGCTTTTGAACTATATTTTATTCTTTTAGCTTTCGTAATCCACCCAGGGAACATTTGCTATTGGGCAGATTAAAGTACTAATAATAAATAAATAAAGTCCTCCCAAGCTGCAAACCTGCTTCTTAAGAGAGAGTCTGATCCCATCAAGACTTGAGCAAACGTTTCCCCACCAAGATGGTACCCTGGGCACCTGCCATCATCATCTTTGGGTTGAGCTTAGGAGAAATGATAAAATAAAATGAAGAAAACTTGTTCAGTACCCATCCTTCCTATTTGTTGTCCTTGATCTTCTTCATTGCTGCACTTTTTTGTGCAACCTGTTTGGTTACTGCAATTGCTCGGCAGCTTGCTTTCATACTAAATTCTTTAAATCCATGTCAAAACAATCTGAACTGTAACCTACTATACTCCAAGCTTAGAAGATGTTTAGACCTGGCTTCCAAACTGCCTCAGTGTGCTGGCTGTGAAGCAGCAGTACAGAGCTTGTCTGAACACACAGAGAGCATTGGATGGGTACAGTCTGGGTCAGCTTGAGCTGTGTTTAAAGAGGTAATTGTATAGACTCTCAGAGTGTATTTCTTTTAGGTTGTATCCAATGTTAGTCCTACTTAGAGTAGACCCATTGAAATGAATGGGACTTTGGTTATTCATGACTATCCTAAGTCCCATACATTTCAATGGGTCTGCTGTAAGTAGGACACATTGGCTAAAACCCTATATTCAGCTTGTCTGAGTGTGGAAAGCTAAGCAGGGTCAGGCCTGGTTATTACTTGGATGGGAGACCCCTCTTCTAGTTTCCTGCATTGAGCAGGGGGTTGGACTCAATGGCCTTGTAGGCCCCTTCCAACTCTATGATCCTATGAAATTTTAAATTTCTTTTATACTTATAACCACCAAATGTTCAAACCCCAAGAGCTCCTGCAGTTAAGCACATTTGGTTGTATCTAGACTTAGTCATAATTAGAGTAGACCGATTGAAATAAATGGGACTTAGGATAGACATGAGGCAACCCATAAGGGATTAGCTACTCCATTCAGTTTGGTGTCAACTGAAAAATTTATGAGCATCCCTTCTATTCCTTTGTCCAACTCATTTATAAAGATGTTGAACAACACTTGGCCCAGGACAGAACCATGTGGCACTACACTTGTCACTTCTTCCCGGGTTGACAAAGAGCCATTGATGAGCATTCTTTGGGTACAGTCCATCATTCATGGCATTATATCCTGAAGGCCAGGTTACTGTAACTCACTCCATGTGGGCTGTTCTTGATGACTGACCAAAAACTTATGCTGTTAAACAGGCTATGCGGACCTTGCAGCTCGCAGCCTACTTGGGTTTCTCCAGGGGGCGGGGCTTCCAAGCCCCACTCCCCGGAGGAAACCTCTCTTGCAGGAATCATCACTGTTATTTCTAATCTGAGATTGGAGATAGCAGTGAGGATGCAGGAGGGTGGTGAGGGACTCGGCTGCTGGTGCTCCTCTCAGCACCAGCTGAGTCCCTTCATGCACCGCACACCACGCCCAGAGGGGCGGCATGTGCTGTACAAAGTCAGGGACCCTTTCGTTGTACTTCTCCCAGCACAAAGGAAGACAAAATGCCCAGGGGTGGAGCAATGATGTCAGTGGATGTGGCCACACCCACTGACATCCTCTGATCCACAGAGGGCCTGGTGTGGGGAAATTTGCCCCCCCCCCAAATACAGTTCTGTACCCTGGTGTAAAATGTGGCATCTCATCTTCGGACAGTAGCGAGTTCCTAGGAGTATATACACCGGTAGTGGAGGCGGGATAACCCCATTTCCAAAGTTAGATGTGAATGACTTTGACTAGTACCACCCCATCCTCTCCCACTTCACTTATTTGTGCTCAAACAATATACATCAATGTTAAGAATCTGCTGGAGTCTTCATATCGATATTACCTTATATTGCCATTACGGAATAGTTTGGGGCTTTGTGGCTAGCTACCATAACAATAGATGCACAGCCTGGAACCAGTTTTAGTTAATTAGAGTCAATCAATCCAAACTTTGCTAACTTACTCATGTGAAACAATAGTATAATGAACCAAAGTCTGCAAGATGATTGGGAAACACAAATTATTGCACCCTGATAAATTAAATGTGACTATTACAAAACCTTCCTTCTAAATGAATACTCAGAGAGGGAATGTATGGGTGAATAACCATAATTTAAAATAGAGGGGGAAATGTAAAAGCAACTAAAATCCCAATTTGCAATTTTCATTTTTCTTTAAAAGAAATAAAATATCCATATTATCATATATGCAGGATGAAATGTGCATGAGATGGCAAGACTGGGGAAAGGTGTTTTTTTTTTTTTGTTTTTTTTTAAGTGCTTTCCAACTGACCTGGTACACTTAGATTTCCCCAGATGGAAGGGTTTACATTTTGCTTGTTCTTCGTCTTCATGTTGTAAACACATCCCCTTGCAGGTTGTCCTGTGTGACAAAGTTTCATCCAAGTTACATCAAGATACTGGTCTGTAAGATGGGGCTATGGATCGCACTGCGTCACTCATGCAATTTTACGAGGGTTCAGATGTCACCATCTGCGATTTGTAACCCTTCCTTATTTACCCACTGCTTTTTCTGTTGATTTTCTTACCACAGAAAATCCATTAAGGAGGGAAAGATGGAATATCTGCACAAAATATTTTGACCAGTAGAGTTAGGAGCCATCCATCTAGAAGAACTTTTAGGTTATCTAAACATGGTAAGATTTCAAAGCCTATCAACATCTCAGAAGTTCAGGCTTGAAAGCTGGGAGCCAGGAATTAGTAGGAAAGATCAAGAAAAGACCCAGGTAGACATCCAAGGTACAGATGGGGGAGAAATTTCTTTGGCTCGCATTTTAATGTGAACTTACCTAATTTTACACTTCTGAATTGATACGTGAATCAAAACTCAGTTATCCCTTGAAATTCACACTTGTCTGGATTTTGCAATAGAGTTCCCCAATCAAAAAATGTGTGCAGAAATGTGTATATTAAGGAAATGTGCACACAAAAATGTGTATATTGGTGAGAATAACATTAAAAATGCATTACATTCAGAAAATTGCTTGCAAAAAATGTGTATATGAGACAAAATTGCATACAAAAATGCAAATATTAGGAGAAGTGCACACAAAAATGCATATTAATGTTGATGCAATTTTTTTAAAAAATCTCAAGTTCAGGGCAAACTGAACTGAAGACTAGAAACATTCTCAAAGTTTGGGACAAACTGAACTTAGGTTAAAAAAGCCAGAAGCCAAGAGAAACCAAAACTGACAGATTCATGCATCCCTAGGAGTGTGTGGATACAAGAAACCATATATTAGGGTGTAGCTGTAGCATACAAACATAAGAAGAGCCATGCCAAATCAGACCAAGGGTCCATCTAGTCCAGCATTCTGTTCACACAGTGGCCAACCAGCTGCCCACAGGATCTCATATGCAGGACATGACTGCAACAGCACCCTCCTGCCCATGTTCCCCAGCAACTGGTGTATATTGTATCATATTGCCTCTGATACTGGAGGTAGCATATACTGTAGCCATCAGGATTAGTAAAAATGATTGCCTTCTCCTCCATGAATTTGTCCAATTCCCTTTTAAAGCCATCCAAATTGGTGGCCATCACTGCATCTTGTGGAAGTGAATTCTATAGTTTAACTATGCGCTGTGTGGAGAAGGACTTCCTTTTATCTGTCCTGAATCTCCCACCAATCAGCTTCATAGGATGACCCCACTGGGTTCTAGTATTATGAGAGAGGGAGAAAAATGTTTCCCTATCCACACACCATGCATATTTTGTACACCTCTATCATGTCTCCCAGTAGTTTCCTTTTTTTCTAAGCTAAACAATCCCAGCTGTTGTAACCTTTCCTCATAGGGGTTGCTTCAGCCCCTTGATCATTTTAGTTGCACTTTTCTGTACTTTTTCCAAGACTACAATATCTTTTTTTTAGGTGAGTGAACAGAACTGTGCACAGTATTCTACTGAGTAGTTGCACGGTGCACCATAGATTTGTATAAGGGGAGTATGATCTTGACAGTTTTGTTTTCAGCTCCTTTCCTAATTATGCAGGAAGTAGCGCAAAAGTCACAATCTACTCTTAACAGTAAGAATAATTCTGCTTCCTGTTGTGTCTTTGTATAGTTCCAGCACAACCAAAAGCAAGCAGGGACTTGGCAGTGTCATTTAAGTACAGCATTAAATGAGTGTCATAGATCTTGGACACTATAGGCTGTTGGATGTTACTGGGTCTTGGCTGCTGTCAATAATGTGAGGAACTGCTATCACCTGTTCATTTTTATTCGTGCTATAAACACATCCTTCTATTTATTGGCTTTATTTAGTATGTTTTTATCTTACATCTCCTCTGAGGAGCTTAAGTTGGCATATTTCACTTCCTCCCACCCACCAATTTAATCTTCACAACAGCTCTGTGAGGTAGGTTAGGCTGAGAGAAGGTGACTGGCTGAACTTCATGGCTGAGTAAGGATTTGAACCTGGATCTCACCAGCCCTAGTCCAGCACAATAGCCATTGCGCCACATTGGCTCTCTAATGTTTCAGCCCAAATTCTCCCAGAATAGTAATCTCCCCCAGGATCACAAATTGCAGTAAGGGAGGGTTGGGTCACTTTTACAGGTTCTGGGAAACCAGCAGGCTAAACTTTAAATTATTATGCAACATTGAATCTGGACAATACAGTTTTAACAGTCTCAGAGAGAACAGTAGCTCTGAAAATCTCTCGGATGGGAACTGATGTGAATCGAGATATTTTCCAGGATATGTCTCTGATGGAATGAGCCTTAATGTGACCTTTCAAGTTAATTCTTTTAAAGAATAAAAAGATATTAAATCAACTGTTTTGATATGGCTGTTGTAGGCACAATTTGACCGAAAGCTACTCATGAATAACATTTCATCCTCTGCTTTCCATGCTCCAGTGCCTTCATATTGTTTTTTTTAAAACCTCACAAAACACAATGGGTCCAAATTTTCTGGCAGCCATTCAAAGACCCCTATTAGAAGTGGGATACATGAGAAAGCATTGTTTCCTAACGGATCATATAAGAGCATGAACCAGAAAAGGAGCTAATGAAAGGGAGGTAAACAGGTTTTGCCTAGGTTCCTTTAGAGTTATTAACTATAACATCAAAAAGTAGTGAACAAACATTCAAGTTTACCAGCAGGGAGAACCCAAGACATTTTGCTGTCTGAGGTAGAGCAGGAAGTCAAGGTGCCTAAGGCCAGCCAAATTATTTCGACATCGGGGGCAGAAAAGCCCACAAACTCCCTGCCAGTAAAAATCCTTCTCCCTGCCAGTAAAAATACTATAATAATACATTAAATGACTAAGAATTTGCTGCCCTTTCATGACATCCAAAATCAGCTGCCTGAGGCAGCCACCTGACTCTGCCTAATTTGCAGTGCACCGAGGGCTGAATGTTGGGGCTGATGTCTAGGCCCCTGCAGCCCAGGGGGTCCCCAAATGACCATCCACAGATCAACAGGTGATGGGGGCAGTGGCAAACAGGCCCTGCGTCAGTACCTGGGCTGGTACGGGCATGCCAAGGCTCACCAGGGCTGATGCTGCCTCCACAGCATCCTTTCTTCAAATTCTAAAACATTTTAGAGTTAAGGGGCAGCTGACTGGGCATGCACATGGTGACAGACGTCCATTTTATTATGTTTACTTTAAGATATATAGCACCCCTTTTCTTCTGCAGTAAAATTGTGCTTATTCCCAAGGAAATGTGTCTAGCATCAGGGCAGCGGAAGCAAAACTCCATTTTATTCCTGCAGTCATTATGGTGCTATTGTTTAAGCGAGTTTAAGATACAAGTAAGTTTAAAATGCATATGCTCAGAGTAGTTTTTTGTTGTTTTTAATCAAGGTTGGCAAACAGTTTTGTTTTGGGTTTTTTGCTCCATCATATCAGGAATGTAGAACCAGTTGTGAAGCATGGAATGGTGGAGAGGAGAGAAATGTTAGTGGTGTACTTTGCAACTGAAGAAGCATGCATGTCTCTCTAAAGCCCCCCCCCCGTAAGATCACTGAGTCCAGGGTCTAAAACAGGGGTGCAGAACCTCAGGCCTGGGGGCTAAATCCAGCCCTCCTGGGGTCCCAAACTGCCCCCCTGGCTCCCCAGAAGGCACCACCCGTTTCCCTGGCCACAACCCTTTCCCCCAACCACCGATCACTTGCTGGTTTCCAGGCTTTTGTGCAGGTTTTTTCACCCCATTCTAAAAGGTTGAAATGCTTCTCCTAAGACTTAGTCACTGGACAGCTAAAATATGCTGGTACTTTGTGGGGGGTTTTGGCCCCACCCCTTTTGCCTTTGGCCACGCCTGCCACTGCAATGCACCCTCGAGAGCTTCTCCGACATGGAATTTGGAAAAGATATTCTGCATCCCTGTACTAAAATCACCTAGCTACACCGCGGTGCCTAGTAGCAGAGCCAGCCCTGTTAACCAGAATTCATCTTCTGGCTGGATTTATGTAAAAACAAAAACAAAAAAGGGGAGGGGAGAAAAAGGTGTTGCCAGGCCTGGTGAAAATGAGATAGTTTGAAAATGGAGCAGAGGAGACGAGACAGTTATGCAGACATGCAGAGCAATCCTATGCACATTTTCTCCCATTGTATTCATTGAGGCTTATTCCCAGGGAGGTGTGCAGAGGATTGCAGCCTTAATTAGATTACACTGTAGTTAGGTGTTATGTATCAAGCTGGAGAAAGGCTTCTTGAGGAAAGAATGATTATTCTCCCTCTGAAAATATAAAAGCCAGATGAAGGAAGGGATGCACAAATCTGTCTATTTCCAGTCCATGTCACTTGTGCATGTTGGGGGTGGGTGGGGGGTTAGCCACAATTCTGTTCTGTTACCGTTCTGCATTTTTGTGATTTTTTGTTTTAAGAAATGCTCACATTTTAAATATGTATTTCAATGTGTATTTTCTTCAAAATACATATTGAACTGCAATCCTATGCATGTCTAGTAAGCCCCACTGAGTTCAGTGGGCTTGCTCCTACATATGTGGGCAGGGCCTGTGTCAAGGGTAGGCACGGTCGGTCACCTGCTGAGGGCCCACTAACACACATCTCCTGGGGTTGCTCCTCCTCTTCACCATTGTGACCTACTTGTTCACTGTGTCTCGCTGTGGCCCCGGCAAGGGAGGTGGCGAAAAGGAGCAGCAGGGTGATGCCATCCCCTTCTTGCTCCCTGGCTGTCTGCCTGTCCAGCAAGCAAGTGGTAGCAATGAGGAAAAAGAGGATGAAGAGCAAGAACAGCTGGTGATAATGGCAGTGAGAAAGGGGGAGGGAGCCCTGAGGGAGGGGCCCCACTGTGGGTGTCTTGCCACCCAAGGGCCCTCAAAAGCCTGGAGCCAGCACTGATGGTGATGCTACTTTTGGGTTCTCCCCCATCATCCTAGATGGACCAATACAGCTACCTGCCATTTTTGTAAGTTATTCACTGTCCTGTCCTGAAGCACAGATGTGCCCTTTTCTGGCTTTCTGACCTTACCCCCGGTCAGCCACACAATTTGATCATCGTGGGATCCCCTTTGGAGTTACATCACAAAAGTAGGAACACAGTTCCTATCAAGCAGGTGTTTTACTGTGTGAGCACCTTAGAAAAATATGTCCTCACTTGGGATCCCACCAGACCTGCACCTCGTTATTTTATTCCACTGATGCTGAAGAGTTAAACAAATGCGTTGCACCCTCCTTGGTGTCTAATTTATATGCTAATTTACAATCTGCACACCAGGAACTAAGCCAGAGACCATTCTTCTTCTCCTTCTCCTCCTCCTTCTTTTTTAAACACATGGCTCAAACGCAGCTGCAGACGTGCAGTTGCTAAGAAAACATGGGCAGGTCCTCTTGCACACACACTACACAATCTCTTCCTAACACCCCTTAATCTTTACTCCCAAATGTATGGATATGGCTGTGGTTACTCAGTGGCTAAGCAAATACACTCCAGACTTGCTGAAAGGCACTCTTCACTTCTACTATTTTACATGTCTTTGATATTAAAAAAAAAAATGTTCTAGGGCAGAACCCTGGTTGAAATTAAGCCTTGCTTTTGACCAGGTATATTTCCTTGGAAGGGACATACCGGTAGTTCCTAGTAGCAGTATTTAAGATCAAGATTTCAGAGTCCTTAATTAGAATTTTGCACAACTCAAATGTTTGCTTAAGAAATACTTGTTTCTCCATTTTTTCAAAGTATTAATAAAATAAAAATAGACTGGGTATTTCTGCTCAGACTGGAAGCTACTGCCATGGGAGTTAAACACACACACACACACACACACACACACACTCCAGAATGACCTCTAGCAGCCAGCAAATAATGGCCACTATATGTGAATTTGGGATTTATATCCCACCACTGATCATGTTTTCATGTTCTCCTCCGCTATACAGGTCAAGTACAGTTAGAGGTACTATATAGAGAGTAAACAAGTAATTGTGAATTATGGGGCTATGATTCTATCATTAGGATTTGGTGAAACTATAAACCACACATTCTGAATCCTGGATTTATTCAGAACTGCTCCACATGATCGCTGTCTTTATCCCTTGTACCTGGAGTACCTTGGATTATAACTAACTAGCTTCGGGATCCAAAGTGGGTAACATTGAGTTAAGAGATAAAAATATAAAATATTCTAATATATATGACTAAAATACCCCTTCTTATACTCACTCTAAATGCTTGTTCATTTATATCATGGGGGGGGGGGGATTACTATGTGGAAAGGTAACCATTTTCCTTTCAGCCAATCTTCTGTCTGTCTGTCTGTCTGTCTGTGTCTCTCTCTTATACACACACACACACACACACACACATCTACTTAAACTGCAGATCTCACAGGTGGATGTGGGCATATCTATGATTTGTTGATTAATGAAAGAGAATCTCAGGTATATGTATCAATAGCATCATTGCTGGAGGCAATGTAGAACCTACAATGTTAGCTGTCCAATTTACGTGTTCTAGGATTCTTTCTCTACATCTTTCCAGCTACCATTGTCTTGGGAAATAACAGGGAATAATGGCAGTTTCAGGTGTTGCTCATTATGCTCTCCTGACCATGGAACATTCAAACAGCTGATTAATAAGCCCTGCTGGGAATGGCAAAAGCCTTTCCCCTGAGATTGGGCTACATATGGACCCCATTGGGAACATAGGAAGCTGCCTTATACTGAGTCAGACCATTGGTCCATCTAGCCCAGTATCGTCAGCACTGACTGGCAGCGGCTCTCCAGGGTTTCAGGCAGGATTCTTTCCAAGCCCTACCTGGAGAAGCCAAGGATCGAACTTGGGACCTTCTGCATGCAAAGCAGGTGCTCTGTCACACTGAGCTATCGTCCTTCCCTACAGCACCTGGTATTCCAAGTCACCCATCCAAGTATTAACCAGGCCCGACCCTGCTTAGCTTCCGAGAGCAGACGAGATCAGGCTGTTCAGGTCCATAACAGCCCCTGGAAGTATTATTTTTTGTATAGCACATGAAGCAATAAAAAAAAAAAGGAGTATTACATGACATCAAATTTGCTAGTTATCAGTGGTCCATACACTGTTAACAGGACAATCGTATCTGTCCATTCGGAGTGCTCTGACTTTGGGGCCTGTGATATATCCAATGCCCTGCTGGGCTCCTGCATTCTCCTCCTTTCTGTCATCCCAACAACAAAACTCTTTCCCTCCCATTGCGAACAATGGGTGCAAATTTATTGATGCCATTGCCAGCCCTGGGTTGGAAGCACGGTTGGAGGCCAGGAAGGCTTTGGATCCTGTCGATCCAAGGCCATCCCCAATCAGCCCCCTTTTCATCTCTCCAATGTTGGAGCTCTGATGCTGGAGAAGTGAATAATGCAGAAGTTTACATGTGGGTTGGAAGAGGGGAGCTGAAATCAGATCCTCTCCTCCAAGGTCAGAGCTTTCAATCCTGCCTTGGAGCAGGGGATCCACTCTACCCTGAAGTCCTGGGATGCTGTCTGTACCAGAAACCATAGGATTGCATCACTAGTGTTTTTGTGATCATACATTTCTGCACAAACTGCCAAAAGAATGTATTTTGATATCTTCACTGTATGAATCCTTGCAGATATATAACTGATACATGCTACATTATTATAAAGTATAATCATGGGTTGCGATGTATCAGGGTTATGTGTGTGTGTGTGTGTGTGTGTGTGTGTGTTTTACTTGCAATATTTTATCACAGCCATCTTTGTTATATATTCATTTGCATTTGTTAGGTACAGCAGGTTTAGAATAGTATTTTAGCATTGGTACATTGTCCCTAACAGTTTGGTGAAATCAAAAGAAAGCAGTCACCCTCACCTTGAATCACAAACCAGTTACAGCATATTGATGCTGTATTGAGGAAATATAGACACAACATACCTAAAGGATTAAAGAAAAAAAAAATTCCTTCTAGGGCTGCTAACATTTGCATGTTTCCCTAGGTTTTCACCTGGGTGAGATTGAAAAGCCTCTAAGAGGTCTGTGTCAGAAAAATTCAGCATGTGATTTTCTTCGCCTCCACCATTTACCAGTCAAACTTTATGGGGTTCCACTTCCAAACAACCATTGATGGGAAGAAGGAACACTGACAGAGGACCAGAGCACTGCATTAGCAAGAGACGCCAAAGTGCAAAGAGGCTTTAACGAAGCTCTTCAAGACATGTACATGTCCCATCTAGGATCCTTCATGGAATACGAACAATAGATTGGGATCTATTTTGACACATACATACATACAGTCATGCCTTGGATTGAGAGCATAATTCTTTCCGGAAACGTGCTTGTAATCCAAAACACTCTTATATCAAAATGAAATTTCCCCCAAAAAATTTGTACAGAGATTTTTAATTTAAGCCATACTACAGTAATTGTATTGCAAGACGTCGCTTGTATATCAAGTCAATAAATAAATAAATATTTAAAAATTTGCTTGTCTTGCAAAACACTCTCAAACCAAGTTACTTGCAATCCAAGGTATTACTGTATATACATACATACATACATAAATCTAAATTTCAGTCTGCGGGTTAAGCAGTGCCAAGAATTATTTTGCCCCAGGGGGCTTTTCAGCCATAGCGCCCCACCTATGGAATGCCCTCGCCAGGAAGCCTCATCTGATCTGACACCAATACTGCTATCTTTTAGGCATCAGGTGAAAACCTTTTTATTCTCCCAGGCTTTTGAATTTCAGGCTTTTAAAAATCTTATCCATCATTCGGTTTTATTCTGCTGGTTTACTTTTTCATTTTATATTCTAATTGTGTAAACCACCCTGGAACCAGTCCCAGTGAAGGGTGATATATTCATACTTGAAATACATTTTTAAAATGCACCTGCATGCATTCATTCATTACTATTTATTACATTTTTAGACCACCCAATAACTGACATCCTCTGGCAGATGTACAGATAAATTAAAAACATTAAGGGTGCAATCCTACGGCTGCTAGACAGTCTAGATGGCCATGGATGACTCAGAATCCCAGCTCTGATCCTCCGGAGAAACACGCTCCGAGGTCAGAGCTGGGGCTCTGACCTTGGGGTGCCCTCATTCCACCCTCGCAGCTGGCACAGAAAGAAGCATGCCGGCTGTGGCTCCAAGATCGCAAGAGCAATCTTGGAAATTGAGGCCAAAATCAGCCATGTAAGTGTTTTGCGGGGGGGGGGGGGAAGCGCGGAGGCGACCTTTGCCTCCGCGCTTCTTCCACCCTCCATAGAATGCCCGTAATTCTCCAAGTTCAGAGGGTTACAGCCAGGCAGCCTCACTGGATTGTGCTGCCCATGTAAGATAATAGAACAATGACAGTAAAACAGCACAAGATATAACCAAGATG
The DNA here is from genome assembly GCA_021292165.1 of Shinisaurus crocodilurus. NCBI lineage: Eukaryota > Metazoa > Chordata > Lepidosauria > Squamata > Shinisauridae > Shinisaurus > Shinisaurus crocodilurus. The sequence goes on from CM037880.1 coordinate 167,302,254, forward strand.
TAATGCAAGTACAGTAATACCTTGGATTGCAAGTAACTTGGTTTGAGAGCGTTTCTGCAAGACAAGCAAATTTTTAAATATTTATTTTAAAAAATTTTACTTGATATACAAGCGGCGTCTTGCAATACAAGTACTGTAGTACGGTTTAAATTAAAAATCTCTGTACAAATTTTTTTGGGGGGATTTCGTTTTGATATAAGAGTGTTTTGGATTACAAGCACGTTTCCGGAATGAATTATGCTCTCAATCCAAGGCATGACTGTATCTAAAAGAACTAAAACAGTTCCTAAAATGTTTGGAATAAAAAAGATCTTCACCTGGTGCCCAAAAGACCATAATGTAGTCATCAGGCAAGCATCTCTGCAGAGGACATTCCACAGACAGGAGGCCACCACTGAAAAGGCCCTCTGTCATGTAGGCACCTGCTTCACCTCATAGTTTATACAATCATCTTATGTATATGTTACATTGAAAAACCAAATTTGGTGAATGTCAACGTGACAATCCAGATATGATGGAGGTGTTAATAATGGGTGGTCAAGTTGCAGCTAGAAAAGGTGGTATAATCTATTTTGGATGGGGTCACACTCCCCCTAAAGGCGCAGGTTCACAGCATGGGGATGATCTTTGATTCACTGCTGCGGCTTGATTTGCAAGTAGCAGTGGCAAGGAGCACCTTTTTCCAACTAAGCCTGATGTGCCAACTGTACCTTTTCTTGAGGAACAATGGCCTTGACCCATAATCCATACCATGTAACTTCCTGCCTGGACTATTTTAATGTGTTTTATATGAGGCTGCTCTTGAAGAGTATCTGGAAAATACAACTGGTGCAAAATGCAGCAAGATTACTTTCTGGGGCCAGGTGAAGGAAGTATGTATCACCTCTGTTTAAGGAGTTGCTTAGGTTGCCAATCTGTTTCTGGGCACAAATGAACATTCTGGTTTTAATCTTGAAAGCTCTGCATGACCTGAGCCAAATGTTTTTCCAGGAGTGCCTCTTTCCGTATCCTCCCCGCCCGCTTGGGCACTTTGGCCAAGGCAGCCCTGTTGTGTATGCCATCAATCAGAATCGTTGGACCGACGGCAGATGTCGTCAAATGATAAGTTAATGAATGTAGGCCCATTGCTATCAGTCTCAAATTTAATATATCTCAGTATTTCATATTTGAAAATATGCATATTGGCATCCTAATACAACAAGTATACACATCTATGAGCTGGATTCCATATGTGCTCACAAGGTAATCTGTGCTGAATTGGGTCAGCATGCACATTCCCTCATGAATGTCTGGCGGTCACCATTGGGAACAGTGCCTACCTGTTAGAGGAGGGGACTGAACACAGACCCCACCTCATTTCTCTTTTATTTCCCAAACTGATCTACTCAGTCAAAGCTGTCAGCTCAGCCTCTGACCATCTGTTGATTAGGGGCACAGGTTCAGCAGTATCCTCCTGTACTGTGCTACTGTGTATCTGTGCATCAGGGTTAGCATATGAGCATCTGTATTCACTAGCATGTATCAGCATATGTTCATCCTCATAATGATAGAGAAAACAAAGAGGTGATACATTAATTTTTGGGGAGCATGATCCATAGATGCCTAGATTATTATAGTATTTTTAATTTTAATTTTTAATTTTATAGTATTTTTAATTTTATTAAGGATGGGTTGTTCTGAAATACAGAATGATACATATTTTTTTCTGTGCTTGATACAGTCATGCCTTGGATTGAGAGCATAATTCGTTCCGGAAACGTGCTTGTAATCCAAAACACTCTTATATCAAAATGAAATCCCCCAAAAAAAATTTGTACAGAGATTTTTAATTTAAGCCGTACTACAGTACTTGTATTGCAAGACATCGCTTGTATATCAAGTAAAAAATAAATAAATAAATATTTAAAAATTTGCTCGTCTTGCAAAACGCTCTCAAACCAAGTTACTTACAATCCAAGGTATTACTGTATTTAATAGAAAGACTTCTCTGTGTGTTTGGTTGCATGTGTGGCTAAGCTCTTGGTTAGTGAAAAGTGTCTTCAAATATAAGATCAGAAAATCCATGGTCCATCTAGATTGCTTGTCTGCTTTTGGCAGTGGCCTTGGGAGAAGAAACATAAAAGAAAGTCATCATCATCAGGCGATCACTCGTGACCGAGTAAGATTGTCTTCCGGGATAAAAGGAGGAAATTCTAAAGAAGATTGTGTAGACTCTAGCAATGGGTCCGTAAGTGACTGTGGAGGCCAATTCTAGATCCACAC
>CM037880.1:167309515-167349515 GCA_021292165.1 Shinisaurus crocodilurus
TCCAAAGTGGTAATGCTCCAAATTCCAACCACATGACCTGCCCAGCCTGCCTCTTGAAGATTCCTCAAGGCTCAAGGGAGATTTTTCATGATCACATACGTATGTATCATCATCATGATCCGTTATGATGCTTAAATGATCTTGAAAGGGGTCTGGAAATCTAGTCCTATGGGGAATGGTTGAAAGAACTGGGTGTGTTTAGTCTGGAGAAGATAAGATTAAGGGGAGACATGACAGTGGTCTTCAACTATCAGAAAGGCTGTTGTGCAGAAGATGGCTCAGACTTGTTGACTGTTGCTCCCAAGGGCAGCACTAGTACCAATGGGTGGAAATTGCAGGGAAGCAGATTTTGGCTAAATCTTAGGAGAAAGTTCCTAACAGTGAAAGCTGTTCAGCAGTGGAACAGATAGCCTCAGGAGATAATAATAATAATAATAATAATATTTTATTTATTACCCGCCTCTCCATCTAGATCGAGGCGGGGAACAACAGAAAATATAAAATACCTAAACTAAAACAACACAATATATACTATTAAACATCTTAAAACATCCTAAAAACATCTTAAAACATCTTAAAAACATCCTTAAAACATCTTAAAAACATCTTTAAAACATCCTAAAATTCCGCCGGATAGGTGGGTTCTCCTTCACTGGAGGTATTTAAGCAGAGGCTGGATGGCCATCTGTCAGGGAAGCGGTAGTTGCATCCTGCATTGCAGAGTCTGAACTCAGCAAGGGGTTAGACAATATGATCTCAAAGGCCTAACTCCATGATTCCATGAAAAAATCCCCATTTAGGTGCTATGACTATGAATATGACAGGGCATTTTAAGGTGGTAAGGTGTAACTTAAGGGTGTTTATATTCAACAAACAAACAAACAAACAAAAGCTTCTGAACTGAAAAATGACTGTTTTCATTCAGCTTATGCCTTTCCCATGCTAACAATTCATAGACATGGAATAGCATAATCCTATGCATGTTGACTTGGAAGTATATCCCACGATGTTCTATGGTCCTTATTTCCCTTGCACCGGTCCTGATCCTATGTGCCTCTGACCTTGTCTAGGGGGACACAGGATTGGGCCTGGAAGGTGCTGCTACCTTCGGAAATCCCTTCCGAGGTCGCAGCACCATGGAGCACCCCCCCCCACCTTGTAGCTGGCGCGGATCTTTCCATGTCGGCAGGGAACTGAACACAGGAGACTGTGTTTGGGTCCCCTGTGGGGGGGGCTGTTCCTGGGGGCGGGGAGTAGAGGAGCAAGGCTCCACCAGATTCCGAGGAATCCAGGTGGTGCCTCAGCCTCTCCTCCTCTTGAGGAGAGGTAAAACATCTAGATGGCCAAAATTGGCCATCTAGATGTTTTTGAGGGTGAGGGGAGTGCGGCGGATATCCTATCTGCTGCGCTCCTCCCACCCTCAATAGGATGCCCGTAATCCTCCAGGTTTGTGCTGTAAATGTGTTTAGGATAGCGTCTTAAAATATACATTAACAATTGGGTATGGTGACAGGGATATAAACATTTCTGTATCAAATTCTGTATCTGTATCAAGCCCAGTATCAAATTTGGAAGAGGCAACAAAGGGTTCAAAGTTGCTGCTGCTCAATGCTTTCAAGAACTATAGTTATCTAATGTATGGATGGTGCAAACCTAATTACACATACAAATACCAACGCTCAATTGGAAAGGGGGTAAGAAGTGGCTGCAATAGTGAAGAAACAACTTTAATGCTACATAGAGTACAGGCAGAGATCCAAACAAGGGATGGGCAAAAGAGGCTCAGGGCTTTCCGAGTCTTCCAGTCCATGCACCATTTCTACAAGGAAGGAGGCCCAAAGGGTCATGTTAGTTTCTCACCAGGGATTCTGGAACTTGTAGTCCCAGTCCTCCACTGAGGACTGGGAGCACCCACCACCCCCTCTGCATGCCTCAGGGTATGTTTTTGGGCCCTTGGTGCAGGGGGGGGGGATGTCTGTCCAAAGAATTTGTAATGTGTACCCAAGTTGAAGGAACATAAAGTCATTTTCAGATACTGTAGAGTGTGTCATAAAAGATATGTATCCATGATGAGCCAAATTTGACTAGATGTTGGACTCGCGAAGACACTTCAAACCATCCCTGCTGTTACTTCTCCATATCCTGGCTAGGACAACCCCCCTTATTAAATTCCTTTCCATTCTATGGGCTTGATCATAGCCAGCTGTGCAGCCTGTTTGGGATGGATGCTTTCTTTGTGTCCCATCAGTGTTAAGATATGATCCTAAACACATTTGATTGTAAGTTAAGTGCATGTGTTAGGTTGTAAATGCATGCGCGTAACTTACAAACAAATGTGCTTAACTTGGAAACAAGCGTTACAGCATTTTCTCATTCTTCTGGTTATGTAGGCCAGATTATCAGTGTCTGATGTTGCCGAAGAAGGGTCACTGGTGGGAAGAAAGATGACAAGGTAGTACTTTCAATAATTTCTAAAATCCAGTAGTCAGCAGTGACCTGCATCAATGTCACTGCACAATATATGGACATTGCTAAATACAAAGACATAGTAGACTAGGGCTAGGCTGTTAGAAAATATACTGCCTAAATATATGATAAGTTTGAAAACTAGAACAAATTGGTAGGTTTGGAATCAGTCGAAAATCTGAAAAGGTATTTCTCCCTTTATTTGTTTATTATTTATAACACTTGTGAATCACTTTTCCAGCTCACACATTGGAGTGTTCAAAGTGTCATACAGAATTAAAAAAACTAAAGATAATTTATAAAACAGCAAGTTAAAGGTTGCAGAGAAAGCTGTACCTTTTGATATAGTTTTCAGATATTCATTAGCACGAACTGGGGTAAAGTGGGGTAACTACCTACTTAGGATGCCTAGGCACATTACATAACAATCAATATTTAGATTGAGTAATATACAGTATTAAGGACTGCTTGGAGGATTTATGGACATCAGAATAAATAAGTCAGAGCTCTTCCTTCTCAAAAGACAGAGCTGGGATGAGCCAGCAACACAGCCTTATTACTTACAGTATAAGTCACTGCACTTCCTTCTTTGTGCCAATATACAAAGTAAATTGGTACAGGCAGTCCCCAGGTTACGAACGAGTTCCGTTCTTAAGAATGTCTTTAAGTCGAATTTGTATGTAAGTCGGAACAGCATAACGTTCTATACATTCAAATCGGCATTTTTGCAAATTGCGTAAATTACGCAAATTGTGTAGTATACTACGCTATGTACTCTACATAAACAACGTAGCACCAGGGAACCCATAAGTCCGTTCTTAAGTATGGGTTGTCTGTAAGTTGGACATTCTTAACTCGGGGACTGCCTGTATATACAAAGTATATACAAAGCATACAGGCCTGTGGCTTACGCTGGCTCAGCTTGTCTGAGTGTGGAAAGCTAAGCAGGGTCAAGCCTGGTTATTACTTGGATGGGAGACCCCTCATCTAGTTTCCTGCATTGAGTGGGGGGTAGGACTCGATAGCCTTGTAGGCTCCTTCTATGAAAATCTTATACCATATACTTTGTGCCAATATCACCATGTAATACCTCGACAGTGAGCCTTCTCAGTAGTGGCACCTACCTTTTGGAAAACTCCACCTCGTGCAGTTTGGGAGGCAGAAAATGTGGCATCTTTCAAACGCCTCCTGAAAACATACTTGTTCACCCAGGCTTTCCCTGGCTCGTAATTAAATTAATTATGCTGCTCCAATTTACTGCTCCTGTATTGCTCCTCATTATTATTATTGTTGATTATTATTATTGTTGTTGTTGTTTTTAAAATTGTATTTTAAATGTGATTTTAATATTAATATTTTAATGTGACTTTAATATTTATATATGAACCGCCTAGGGGTTTTATTATACTTAGCGGTATATAAATACTACAAATAAATAAATACACTAGGATTTCCCCCCATCACTTGCATGCCAAATTACACACTCACCAACCTGTAGTCCTCCCATGATTTCTGTTTCTATATTCCAGTATTTTGCAGATGCATTTTATGATGAGTTTTAAAATTTATTACAGCGTCCCTGTGCTAATGATTTTGGGGTAGACAGGCAGCGTGTTGTTATGACTGCTATCGGTGGGAGTGGCTTCAGTCTGCAGGACTGTTTTTTCTTCTTTGTCTTCACATTTCAGCTGGGGGGGGATCTCTGTGGGCAGAAAACAGGGGTCTGTCCTCCATTTGCTGACCACCATCCACCAGACTGGATTTTTTTTTTAGGATGCTACTTTTATATGCACACTTACAAAGCTGTTAATAACTGCGGAGTGTTTCTTTAATTTTTAGCAAAGAACTGCACCTGTGTAGCTGGGCACAACTGATGTAATGTCTGTGAGGTTAGTTTGTTGTGACAAATCAAATGGAGATTTAAACCAACCTTTCTCCCCACCGGATTCCTTCTTTGAAGGAAATCAGGTTTGGAATGTGTGTTCAAGCTTTCCCAACTACCCTCTTCTCTTTCATTCCCCTCCGTCAGAAAACTACTAGGAAGCAGACAATGCCATTGTATGTCTACTCAGTCAGAAGTAAGTTCCATGAACTTCAACGGTGGTTATTCCCAAGTAAGTGGGTATGAAGGTGTGATTGGGACATGAGAACTGGGGTATCATGGCAGAGGAAGCGTGGGCTTTCCTGTTGGTTTGGCAGGGGGTGGGAGGGTGGGTGGAGAATACTTTTTTGTGAACAGGGAAAGAGGACCATACAGACAGTGGACTTTGGGGGAAAGTGCGAGGGAGGACCTCTCCAGGTTAAAAACCAGGAACTGCTCCTGCTGCTCCCAAGCTGCAGAAAAAGAGAGCAAGGCACCTGGAAAGGCAAAGTAGCTCCAAAACAACAAGGGACTAATGGTGGGGAGAAGAAAGGGAGGGGAATCTGGTTGGAGGGTGCATTCGGGAAAGTCTTCCCATGTCCTCCATAAGACCATCATAAGAGACGAGTGAAACCAAGAGACAAAATAACTTGGTGCAGTTACCTATCTTTGCAGGTGTGCATTTGTTAATGTAAGAGAATCCCCCTCCCCCCAGAAACAGACCACATGCCCTTGCAAACACTTCCCAGTCCTCCTAGTATTGGCACAGAATGGCATTATAAAAGCAGAGCATACCATGACGTAGTCATTCATGTGTGCCCACATAGCAGCAACTGTGTTTGAAACAAATACCAGCATACTCAGGAAAAAAAGGGGCTCTAGTGTAGACTCTGTCTCAGCCTAGCCCTACTTCCGAAGCCTGCGGAGACATGATGAGCAAGCCAGGCAGCCTGATGATGTCACCAGCACTTATATTCCTTCTCTGCCTTATCACCCATCCTCCCACCAAGCCACAGGAACGAGTAAAGGCCCAATGACATTTGCATGAGGTACTGACATTAGCCAGTTCTTATTTCCCTTGTGTCTGGTATGAGCTGGTGTCAATAGTGTGCAAGTGGTGTGCAATGTTTATCTAAAATGCTTCTGCCATACCTCTCCAACAGCCTGGGCCCTTGTGTAAATGCTCACCCTTGCCAGCTCTGAACATATCGACCCAGTAGATGAGGAATCTACGAATCATAAAGATTGGATTTGGAGTAGACAAAAATAAGAGCTATTATGGGAGGCCTTTCCCATGATAAATTAATATACAAATTAATGCTTCAAACTACTGTTTAGAAATTGAAAGATAATTTGTTTGCATTTAGCCATTTTGTATGAGAAATGTTGGATTAAACACTGATTCACTCAACCACATGGTGGAGGCAGGGTGGAAGTAAATCATTAACATGCGCTAAGCCAGTCATCAGAATACCTCGCTGGTTGCTCAGATGGTCAGCCTGTGCAATATGGATCAGCTTGACACAGGCTGGCTAGCTGGCCAGCTGGACTCATGGGTGGGCACTCAGGGGACAGGTTTACTACACCTGGGCTGATTTCAGCATGGATTCCTCCACACCAAAATGGCTTTAGGGACATAGTGCCTTCAATGCTTTGCTCAACACAGCCAAGCTGTCAACCTGACGGGTCATTTGAGTGTTTGTAAGTGGCTCTGTCTGCCTTTAGAAGAGTATGCTATGAGCCAAGTTACACACACACACACACACACACACACACGTCATTTTGAATAAGATGATATGATTCCAAAGACATCTTTAGTCCTATAGTAAAGATACCCTCAAATATTTTATCCAGCTAAGTGTTTGTGGTCCCGAACTCCTAATTTAAAAATGTTGATAAATGAAGTATCTCTTTAGCTAATAAATGAAGTATCTCTTTAGTTATCCTTTGTCAGCAACATTCATTTTAATGGAAAGTGAGTTTACAGGGTTACATGATTGAACTACTGAGCCAAGTCAGTGTTGGCAAATGATGGGCTAAATTATTGATGTTACACACTAATGAATTCTGATGAGAAATAAAACATAGACATTACGTTTCAAGTGGTTCATAATTATTTTTGTACTTTAAAAGCAATTTTATTCTTTTGCCAAATCATACTAGTCTGTAAAACAAAAACATTGTTAGTGATTATAGCTAAAATTAGTGAGTTTGTGGCAAAAATGCTCCTCTGCATTGTCTTATGAGTATAACGCTATTCACATGAGGCTCCTTGTTTCTTTGTATACTTCTGAGAAAAGATAATTAAATTAAATGTCTAAATTTTTAAACCAGTGTCTTTAAATAAGGTAATCTGCTTTGCAGCCATGGTTAAGAGTTTAGTAGCTATATTTATAGTCTCTGATAGAGCAGCATGTTTACTGGAGATGTGCTAAACTGCCATAATTAATTCAGGAAGTAACAAAAGCAGGGGAGCTGCCAAAAATGGCGCCTTGCATCTTTTAAGCTGTGATAGAGCATGACATGATATATGTTTTAAAAAGAGGAGGGGCTCAAGCTATTCAAAATTAGCTGGCCAAAAGTGTGTTAGCAAGATTGGCATTACAGTTATTAAACATTTTCCTGGTATTTATACATGGTACTTTAAAAAAAATATTTGAACTGCTCACTGACAAGTTACAAAACTACAACTGTTTACTCAGCAATATGTTTTAATGGAAAATACAGAATTGTGTCTATTTTTAATTATAGATCCATGTGGAGGTGACCTAGATTATCAGTAGCATCACGATATTAATGGCAATATACAGAAGGGATGAATAATGTTTCACAGATGTTGTGATCTAAATATGGTTTCCAGTCTGGTAACCCAAAATACAGCATATAATATATGCCATGCCCTAAGGCCTCATCTCTTTGAATGCAACACTTTCAACTACTGTCAGAAATGTTTTACACAAATATCTCCAATACTGCATGCAGATGATCCAACTCTAAGACTGTGATGTCCAAACCGGGAAACTATTATTTAAAAGAGCTCCCTCCAAACCAGAACCAGATCCTGGTTTGATATTCTGGTTTAGAGGGAGCCATAGTTTATCAGATCAAGATTGTTACATCAGGACTAGGCCAGTCTAGAGACACTAAATCTAGTTATATTTGGTTAATTTTCCTGTTTAGGTCTCACTTGTACTAGTCCATATATCAAATTCACATTTAACTCATTTAAAAGCTTCAATATTATATCACCACCTAAGTTCAATTTGAATAAGAATGCTGTCTTTTCAGGACATCTGTATTCACAGCTGCATGGATACACATAAGAGTACAGAAGTATATTTCAAGAAAAAACAAAACTTGTTATTGTCTATTGGAGGCATTCCAGATTCTCATCTGAGAGGCTCTAAGAATTGCTTTGCATATATGGCACATTGGAGACCCCTTTGAACCAAAGTGACTGAAAGATTAGGTCTCTGGCATGCTGGGTCGGCACTAACCTAGGTGGAGCTAGTAATGGTGGATGTGGGTCACCTGAGGAATAAAAGGATAGTATTCAGACTATAAATAGAGGGTAATAGGAACTGGAGTGTGACGTTAGCACTGCTGTGGTCTAGGGAAATAACAGTCTGACTGCTGAGACCAAGCTATGTCTACCCTGACAGGGAGCAGCAATGCTAAGAAAGCCGCCAGGCAGGTTGAGGGCAGATTCAAAGGAACAGAGAATGAAGCAACAGCCCAGTAGGTTCTCTCTCAAGGCAGATTGGATGGCTGAAGCCAGGACAAGGAAGAGAAGACCATTGCCCAGAATGGACAATGGACACATTTTGGGAAGGGCTCCATGATATAAAATCCTAGCTGCCATAACAGAATAGTAGTAGCAAAGTCTTAGACAGTGTATTAGGTAGAATGACAGGATCTTAAAAGGTAATAGGCTTTGAACAAAGTAATGCCTTGTTTGCAGAGCACCACCAAATTGATACACTACCAAAGGCATCCAACCAGGTCAGTAGCACCATTTAGACTGGCTCTTGCAATTCACTAAATTTCATATAGTTTAATGAGTTTTAATTGAGTAGGAATTTAATGAAACATGAAAGAAAGAAACAGATTCCTTTGCTCTCTAGCATGGTAAGTAAAGAACTGGCCAAATGGTGGTCTTAATTTCCATAAACTGTATACATGAGAATCATTTCAGAATACTTGTACCATCTGCAATTGCAGTGTGTGCTGCTCTAATATACTGCATCAAATGGTCCAATGGAAACCAAGATTAATCCGTAATTTCTAAACAGATGAGTGACCAGGGCAGGGGGGAAAGAGTGGGGTGTTTTACAAGATGGCCTGAGCCCAGAGAAATGAAACTTGGGCACTGCTCTCTACAAATAACTTGTACTAGTCCATATACGCCAATCTAGAGTTCAGCATTCAATGGAATTAATAAATGTCCTCAAGAAGAAAATCTGTTTGATTTGTATTTAGAAGTTCATCTACTCCTTTAAACAGAAACATACTCTATTATTTGAATTAAAACGTCAATTTAAATCTACAAATTAAAATGGAGATGGAGTTTATAAAATGGAAACCCTTTTCTTGTACTGAAATTTTACCTTTAGCTTTCCAAACCATTATTATACATCATGACAAAACACAAGGACCAATAAAGAAGTTGATAAGAATCTCCCCTTAATAAAATGCCAGTGTTACCAAACTTCCTATGTCTGCAAGATAAGCGTAAGCAGCAAGACTGCCAAAGCAAAATGAACATGTCAAAAGGATGCAAGTGAGCGTAATCAGCGCAGACAAAAAGAACTTAACCGACAGAGAGAAGTAAAAGAAGGACTGTACAGGTTTGCAAGATCATCCACCTTGAGGACCACACTATAATCTACCTCTGTAAGAATGGCAGAAGAAAAAAGCAGTTAAATTGATGATTGTTTGACAAGTAAAAAATCTATAAATGAAAGGGCTGTACAAAAGACTGGCACACACTGGTCCCATTTTCCAAGGGCACAGAAGAAAATAACTCTGGAGGAGCTCCTCTGGCATTGGATTAGAAGACTGCAACTACAGTCTGTGGTGATAAGTTTAACAGGGCTAAGCAGGCGGACTACCACCCCTCTTCCTTCGAGGACAAGTTATCTCAACCTTTGAATGGTGAGCTGTTAACTTATCCTGGACTTTTATCCACTCCAGGGCAGAGTTAGCATACAATTTTGAACTGCAGGTGCTGAAATGAGGAATAGTGAAATAATATGGCATATGATTGGGGAACATAACATAGAGCATGTGTAGTCAATCCAAATGTGGCAGGTAAATGGAAGATGTGCAATGCCCTTACAAATTTTCTGATATTTATCTAGTGAATGTCTTTTAAAAAAACTAGAAATTTTGTGGAGCTAGTATACTATACTGCTCTCAGATTATGGACAAACTCTCCCATGTTATAAGAGGTACATATATAACTCATTATGACATTTTTTTAAAAAATCATGGGAATAGCCTGATGAACAAAAATGAGAACATGCCCAGTGAGTCTAATGTGAGGGGAAAACATCTCTTCAGCTGTGGAAGAGAACTGACAATTTCCTGGATTTACTAGATTAAAGATTGGAAGTTCATTCTGCAGAACTGTGCATTATGTATGTAGACAGGTGAAGAGTGTAATACCTAGTTAAACTGTAGCCAAACCACAGATGTCTTGGGCATAGGCATTTCTGAAGGATGTCCATAATGCTATGACAGTGCTAGCCATGTGTACCATCAGGGAGATAATTTATTAGAGCCTACCTGTGCTCTGAGATCATTGTTGGAAGCCCTGCTCATTTGCCTGCCTGTATATATAGTAGGTGATCACTCGTGACCGAGTAAGATTGTCTTCCAGGATAAAATTACAAAATGAAAATTATATAAAGAGGAAATTGTATAAAATTGTGTAGACTCTAGCAATGGCTCCGTAAGTGACTGTGGAGGCCAATTCTAGATCCACACAGCTTCCCACAGTGAGGACACAGGTTACCAGATGGAAGATGGTGCTGTAAAGGATTCGTTTGATGTGCTTTTCGCTTAGCACATTTCTCCCTTTCACCTTGCACTCGGGCTTCTTCAAAGTCCATAGAACCTTTGTGAAAGGCCAACCTCCAGTTAAAGCGTTCATGGGTGGAAAGCGGAATATCGGTGGTCAGTATAAGAGGTTTAAAGATGTTCTTAAGACTAATCTAAAAAAAATGCAATATAAACATCGAGAACTGGGAAGCTCTGGCCTGCCTGTACAAGTAATTAGACACGAGAGACAGGGCCTTCTCAGCAGTGGTCCCTCAATTATGGGACTCTTTTCCTACCAATTTATGTATGACCCCTATAGTGCAGGCCTTCAAATGAGCCTTAAAGACTCATTTGTTGTAAGTCACTTTTTCTTAAGGTTGTGATGCTGCTTTTTTGGTATTAATTTAATTTGGTTTGAACTATTTATGGTTTTTATAATATGGTCTGGGCTATGTATTGGCTTTAAGATGCTGTTTTATATTGTGTTGTAAATGGTTAATGTGTGTGTGTGTGTCCTTACAATGTTATTTTATTATGCTTTTATGTATGTAAGCTGCCTTGTAAAGGCTATGGCCTAAAAATCCCTGTATACATAAATATAAATCAATAATATTTATGAGGTGTATCTGAATCCCACCCTTTCGCCTAAGGACTTCAGAATGGCATACATGTGGGTTTTCCACATTTTATCAAAACAATCCTATGAGATGTTAGTCTCAGTGACAGCAATTGGCCCAAAGTTGCCCAATGATCTCTTAAGGCTGAGTAGGGATTTGGACCCTGGTCTACACATTCCAGATCCAAAACTTTGTCCACTATGCTGCATTCTTGGTGAAGGCTTGCCTAATGGGGTAGAACCAAAGTCGCACCTGCCAAGCCAATCCCTGTTATACAGATACTGAATGTATAAGGATACGTTGAGAGCTCTTGGCCAGAATTTGGTGACACTACAATGCCCCTTACCCCTTCTCCCTGAAACAGTTTCTGTATTTCTAGGGTTACAGAACAGGCTCCAAATAGGGTGTGGAGTGGGGAACAGTAATTTTCTGAGAAACCCAGAATAAATGGCCTCACATAAATGCTGGCAATTAGTTGTGACTACTCATTTCCTCACAGGTGAGATGTGTTTAAAGCATTAAAAGGTACAGCTGCTGCTACTGTTTTTCTGCTCTCTTCAGCATTAGTTGCTTTGTTTTAACTGGATGCTACATGCAGGTATGAGTAATTCAGTTCTGACTTTAAACAAACAACCCCAAATAAATGAAAAGCTGAATTGGGAGGTTGTGACCTTGACTGAGGAGAGGTGGGAGATGATAATCCCTTTCCTCATCAGTCATTTCCCACTCAAAATCCACTCCCTCAGAAGCTGTTCCTATCTCTCCCCACCCGCATTGGGGGTGGGGGTGGGAAAACAGGGTGGGAAGGGTGATTTTGATAAGAAAAACAGCCACCAGGGAAAGGGTTAATAACCCCACCCCATTCCTCCACTCCCAATGGCAGCCCCCAAAGGCAGCTGTATGCAGGGCCGGTGCTCCCATTAGGCCAACTAGGCAGCTGCCTAGGGCGCAGGGCTAAAGGGGGCGCCAGAATCGCCTTGAAAAAAAATACAGCGCTCTCAAGTGGGAAGGGGGGGCACTAAATATCTGATCTTGCCTAGGGCACCAAACTGCCTTGCACCGGTCCTGGCTGTATGTCATCTAGTTTGGCCCTAGCTTTCCCATTCTTTTGGACTTGTCATTGCATCCTTTCCCAGCATGTTTTAAGTGCACTCAAAAGCTTTTTTGGAAAGTTCCCTCACATGGAGGCTGGCACTAGATTGATTTTTGTGGCCCTGACTCCAGAACATTTTCTGGTCCACTACTGACTTTCTTGTTAAGCTCATATGCCTTGACAACCCCTCCCACCCAAAGAACTCATGAGTTACATATCACATAGATCACATTATACTTACTGTATGTAGCACCTACTAAACAGAATGCATGTGTGGTTCACACAGAACATTTTTCTTTCATGCTCTGAGAGGCCCAGGGACTGAATGCTCATTTGTGACCCCACTTCCTTCTCTTCTCAGGTGGAATGTACCATTTGTCAATCTTGATGTGACACCCCCACCCCTGTGATTAGCCCACTGCTCCTCTCCCAAAAGGGCCTTGGCTCACACTTCCCAGTGGCAATTCCTTTACCCTCTTTCCCAGCCGCAGAGAGCACAGAAGTATCCAGATCTGGATCACATATTATATTGTGCTTACGCTTGAGAACCAGCACTTGGCGCATCCCACTGGTAGACCCTTTAGTGCAGTGTTCTCCAACCTTGGGTTCCTTTGGCCTAAAACTCCCAGCACGCCCCAGCCAGCTATGCTGGCTGGGGCATGCTGGATGTTGTAGGCCAAAAACATCTGGGGACCCAAGGTTGGAGAACACTGCTTTAGTGGAACGCTTGTGAAGCAAGAATGCTAAAGTCTGAACCAGCATTTTGGCACATTCCACTAGTGGACCCCTCAGCAGACTATTTGGGAACCACTGTGTCAACAGGTATATAGCAATATCCTACAGTTGAAAGCACAAGTTAATATTATATTAATGCACCCTGTTGAAGAGGTATCTCATAATGACTTATCCCTATAGCTTTGTGGAGTTTGAAAAAGTAACCACAGGCTGCTTTAAAAAGAGAAAAGAAGCCTGACCCATGAAGTCACCAGCGATATCTGAATTAGTGAACATTGGGTTCATATTCTTGACAAGGGAAATGGTGAGATCTGAAGTTAAATGAGGGATGGTGCATAGACTTCATAGTCAGTTCCAGGCACCACTGTTTTAGTGGTATTCATACATCTGTACTCGCTTGGATATGGCAATATGTGCAAACTACCCTGGATAAAGCATTAGCGTAGTTTGCTTAGTCTCTCTTAAGTATTCAGGATAAACTAGTGTCCCCCCCAATTATTTTTTTAAAAACAGAATTCAGCTCTGGAGTCTGCAATCTGCACAGAGTAAGGGAGCCAGCGTGGCGTAGTGGTGAGAGTGTTGGGCTGGGACTCGGGAGATCCGGGTTCTAGTCCCCGCTCGGCCATGAAATTCACTGGGTGACTTTGGGCCAGTCACTGACTCTCAGCCTAACCTATCTCACAGGGTTGTTGTGAGGATAAAATGGAGAGGAGGAGGAGGACTATGTAAGCCGCCTTGGGTTCCTTACAGGAAAAAAGGCGGGGTATAAATATAATAAATAAATAAAATAAATAAATAAGGGAGGGGACTTAACTGGTAGGAGCTTTTTAACCCCTTTCCCTCAGGTGGGCTGTCCATTAAAAATCATGCCCCAGCTGCTTTTCTCTGGTTGGAGGAAGAGACAGGTAGTCATATCTTTCCACACACTGGGGTGGGTACAGTTTGGGAGGGAGCCATTTTTAGTGGAACACCCACCCACCCCAGTGGAAAGCATGAAGAAGTCCCTCCATGTCCATGGCTGCATTTTGTAAGGAAACTAAAGTTAGGTGGAAACTATAAACCTGTAGTTTGGCCCTTGGTGCAAAGTGTCCTGGTCTTGGTCCAGATGTAAGAATCATGTTGGCTTAATTAGACTGGCCCCTGGATCTATGGCCCTTATTTTCTATTTCTTCTCATGTCATTTCCCCCCAGACATTTCTCCAATACCATCTGCTTATGTCCATTTGTGTGTGGTTTTATATATTTATTACTGTATTATGAGATGTAGGAACAGGGTATTTGGGCCATCCTACACAATCATAAATATATATGCATACCTGAAAAAACAGTGCAGGAGTCACTCTACGCTAAAGCCCAGTGAGCATGTGCAATCTTAGCTAAACCTTGTAAGTAAATGCTATTTGTTACAGACATGCCTTTAGAATCTAAATGAAGCCATGGTCTTTAGCTAAACAGGTCATCTATGTTACAGAAATCAAATGTGAAAAATCAACAACATTGTTTGCCATGACAATAAAGGAATGGGCTGTCACATCTTCTAAAATATTTTAGCAACACTGCTAATGCCTCTGTGTATTTCATTTATTAAATAGTTTTTGTATAAATGTTTTTGTATAACAATCATTTTAAAGGTTTCTGAGAATAAATGGCAACTTCCTCCTTTTAAAAAATATAAATCTATCCATGGTACATATGCTAACCTACTGGAATCATCCTTCATGCAATTCCAGTTTATTAAAGAGGTTAAAAATTTACAAAACTCTGATGGGATATGGTTTTAATGCTTCATCACACTACCCATCATTTGCTTTTCAATCTAGATCAGAATGATCTTTCCTACTTCCCAGCAATCACCTACCTGCACAGCTAATATTTTCTGAAAATTCTCATGAGAGGCTGTCTGGAACTTTGCCAGCCCAGCTTGGCTATAGAGGGCTCGCAGTTTGAAGTACTCCACCAATACCTTGTGCAGCTTCCTTTGCAGCTGAGAGAGCTAAAAGAGGAAAGAGGAAAAAATAAGTCAGAGTGGGAGAGGAAATTAATGGCAGTGTTCAAGAAGAATGATGGAGGGAAATATAGAAAGCAGTCAATAGCCCATTCTGCACTGTACGGACCTGACAGGAATTTCACAGTCTCTTGATTTTTCAGCCCACTCATGTGCATTCATCAGAAACCAGTCACATCTGGCTGCCAGGATGGGGGGTTAATTTTCTCTAAATGCCTCAGCAGTTTTGTTCTAGCTGAGGCAAACTCTGTGACTGCAAAGCTGATGAGTAAAATATTTCTACTTCACCCAGTTTAACTCAAAACCGATAGCCTCGGGACATATTGAACCTTTCTTAAAAAAAATAATCTTTTGAAGCATTTTGAATGGCACATCAGGTCAGGCCAAAGTTTAAAATGCAAGTTTAAGACTTTGATGGACACTGTGGCTCATTTTTCCTTGTAAAGCTTATCATAGCTTGGCAATGTGTGCTTCAGAGCATGACAAAACTAAAGAGAATTAACTTCACCATCAGCAGCTGAGGGAGAACAATAACAGGAAAGAAATTTCCAGATAGAAACTCCCTATTAATCTACCTAGCTATAACCATGTGACATGAAAGCATCTAACTGCACTAAATTGCAGTTAAGGCAGCAGCTGAAAGTGACAAGACTCTATCTATCTATCTCTACACATGCACGCACACACACAAACATTTCGATATATGAAGAAGATCACAGATGTGGGCTTTTCCCCTATTACAAATATTTCTACTTGTAACCTAATTCATCACTTTAAACAGGAATATTAAATACATTTGAAATTTAACAGTGGTTGCAGACACATTATTCACCAATTTCTGTTTATTTTTAATTGTTTTAACTTGGAGCAGGGGGGAATAAACCTCTAAATCTAGGAAAGCAGATCTGCATGCAATCTAAAAGTCTGCCACTCACATTTAAAAAAAAAACAACTGATGAAAACATGTGATCTTACTATCTATAATACTCATTAAAAAAAAAAAGAATTAAATTCAGAGGCCAGGATCATAAGAATGGTCTAATTATCTCCATGGGCCCAAAGGGGCTTGGCTTTTGCTTTTCTCAAACAGCTTCCTGTCATGCCACATGACAAACCACCTTTGAAACCAAGGAAACTTTCAAAAGCAGTTTGCAATATGGCATAGGGATATGTCCAAAGGGGTGGGGGAAGATTAAAAAAAAATCCCACTGGACAGTCAAGTATGGGTATGTCTAAAATAGCTGTTTGGATCCTGGCCACTTTTGTTTATATTAGGAGTAGAAAACACTGGTAATCTGGAAAATGGCAAATTAAACCAATTATATTAAATAGTTTAAAAAACAACATTTTTATTTAGTCATGCTACAGTAGTCTCACAAAACCTATTGTCAGTACATGACCTTTCTGAGTACGGTTGTCAACCAGATTAAAACAATGGTATAATGCTTCCTTGGCACTCTTCCAGCTGATTGAGGTCAATACTACAACATGTGCATGAATAAAAAATATCTTTACATCAGGGAAACAAACTGTTCTTTGGTGGCCAATACTTTTGCCTAGATCTTGTTTTCAAATGGTGTTCCTTACAATGAGAGTGAAATTCACAGAATAGCTGAGAAGCAATATAAAAATTAATGGCCTTTTCACACATAATCAACATTCAGTTTCCTTTGGCTCCAGTACAATTTTTGGGAAAATCTAAACAAAACACACTGTCATGAAAATAGGCATCATGCTGAATAATAACACTTCACAATTATATAGTATTTTAGACTATACTGTGTACTTCAAATCCATTATTTGGGGTTAAAGCAATGAATAAGCAATGAATATTATAAAAGTTAATCACATGAGAAAAAATATGAATGGACATCCTATTGATTGTCCAATTCTGACATAAAATCAGCAATGATCAAACCAAGTTTCGTGAAATTGTCACAGTGGAAGTTGAGCCAAATATAACCGCATTTTCCACATTGTAAAATTTAACTAATTAGCATCGCTTGCTTTCATGGGCTGGGCTGGGGACAAAGAGCATCTTTAGGTTTGCACAAGGACTAATGTACATCCAATGGGATCTAATGGCCCTGCTGGCTGAGCATGATGGGAATTGAAGTCCAACACATCTGAAGGGTGCCAGATTAGGAAAGGCTGCCCAAGGGCTTCAAGGTCCAGGATCCAATGAACCATGCAATTAAGTTGTGTGATGAAGGAAGATTTAGATTCATATTTAATTAACAGTCATCCCCTCCCCCCAGCTGTATTTTGGAAACTGAGGGGAGTTTCAAAAGCAGTTTGTAATATGGCATTGGGGTCTGCTGTTCAAAGGAAATGTTATAAAATCCTATTGGGTATGCAAATTCTTGATTACCTAAGTGGCTCTTTGGATTCTAGCCAAGGGTCATAGTTTATATTACTATAATCTTTCAATAAACTAGGTTAACAATGTACAGGGTGCTTTACAAAATTTCATAGGCAAAAAGTGGGGAAGGGGGAACAAGTTCCTGCCTTCAAAGAGCTTACAAACCAAAAGGGAGGGGAAGGACGGAGAGATAAGGGTAGGAAGGGACAAATGTGTGCAAATGTAGTTTGGTTTCAGTTGGGGTCAGTGAGGATTAAGGAGTTAAATCAAAGGCTGTGCAGAAAATGTGGTCTTTCTAAATCTACATTTTCTCTTCCAAATAATAATTAAACATATTACACAACCCTACACATGCCATATTAATTTAATAATGCAATGTGGTGTTGCACGGCACACTAAGTAAATGATATAAGCTGCATCAGTACCATTCATTGTTACAACTCAAACACTGACAAGGCAACTCTACAGATTTTGGCAATGCAAGAATGGCAGAATTATGAGCAAACTCTAGATAATATTTATCTTTTAATGCTACTCTACTACTCAAAGCACATAGGTAAAAAGATATTTCTTTATTATCAAATCTGTTCCACCAAGGATTGTTGTTAAAAGATTTTATAGCTCATTTAAATAAAGCTCTTTAGTCAACAACCTGTATATACTTTAGGAATGAATAAAAGCCTAAAGGAAGTAGTGAGGGATAAAGCATTTTAGTCCTTTTAACATTAGATCAGCTCCAAATACTTTGAGAAGTGTAGCAATATTAAATAATGATAAAAGATGAAGAAATATTTTAAGACCTAAAAATTCATTTTCTCATTTCAGGATTTAACATTCTTAAAATAATATAGGAAACATTAAATAGATAGGTGGCTTGCTGACTTGATAAGAGAAGGCACCAACCAATATGAGCTAGCAACATTCTTCCTCACCATATCCACATCTTATGACCTTTGCTGGTCTACTTCTTAGGAAAAAAAGCAAATCTTCTCAGCTACATCTTAACCTGAACCTGTTGATTAGCTTTTACTCAAATCAGAATTGTCTATACTGTTGGGATCACAGTAAGATATGTCTGAATATATTAGAAAATAAGGTGGCAAATTTTGACTTGCCACATGTATATCTTTAGTACACTTCCTATTTGAACATGCCATGGGTTGTATTCAAAGTTAGTCCTCTTAAAGTAGACCCATTGAAATGAATAACTGTTAGACTAATATTGGGTACAACCCCATGTTTTGGTCATTGAACTTTCCATAACAACTGGATGTAGTTCTAACATATTTTTTTCCTTAGGTGAAATGTAATTCATTTTGGGCAAAGGGAAGGTAGTGGATTTAAGACACTTCATTTGTAAAGTTGAGAAAAATGTGGGGGCAGAGCCATCAGGCATTTCCCCAGTCCTCTCCTCAGTGCATTCATTCCTACTTGGACTCATGCCTTCGACTTCCTACAGGGCTCCTGAAGTGGTTAAAAAGGTATCTGACCACAATCAAATATTGTCAATAATAAGCAGACAACTGACAGGACAATTGCCAATATTAGACTGGTTAACTAACTGATGTCCCAGCATTACCTGGAATTTGTTTTTTGTTTTCAGTTCTTTGCCAATAATAGTTTACTAGCATTTAGTAAGTTACAGACCAAATCTTGATACTCAAATATTTACTTAAATTTTAAAGAAATCTGAGAAGGATCAATCATTTCTGGTTCACGGGGGATTCTGTATGAAATAATTCTTTATATGTTTCCAGTTCTTTTCTCCCAGTATACCTTCACATTTCTATAATGCCACTAAATGTGTAGGAAAATGTTCATTATTTACATTACACTGGCGATATGTGTTTGGACAATTCCCAATTTTAGTTTGCCTAGCTAGCAGCTGTATAGTACCACTGAATCCAATCTCTCTTGGATTAATATAGACAGAAGACCTTTGCCCTATCTACAAGTGTATGTTTATCACTATCAGTAAATGTCCTATTCAAACCTCCCTCTTCCTTAATATGATCAACTTCCACCTCTATTAAGATTTGGTAAATTTTAGAGACTTTATTTATTTATTTATTTATTTATATAAAAAATATATCCTGCCCTTCTGGAGTTTACAACCCACACGGGGTGTCTAACAACAATTAAAACCATTCATAAAATACAATAAAATTAAATATATATATACAATAACAATAGACAGATGCAGCAAATAAAACAAAGACATTGGGTAAAACTTATACATCTGATAGAACAAATGGCTGTTTAAAGAAGGTTTTTGCCACATGGCAAAATGCTATTAACAGTCAGAGGCTGCCAACCTAGCTTCCTGGAGCAAAGAATCCCACAGTTTAAGTGTGGGCACAGATATGACCCATTCTCTTGTCTGCATCAACTGTGCCTCCACCATAGTTGGGACATAGAGAACAGACTTTCCATCGGCATGGGCAGGCTGATATGAGAGGAGGCAGTCCCTAAGGTATCCTGGACCTAAGCCATTTAGGACTTTAAAGGTCATCACCAACAGTTTAAGAACATAAGAGTCGTGATGGCCGTTTTAAGCCCTGTTGCCCTGGTTTCTACGCCAAAACCGCAGCAAAAGGGTTCAGCTACGTCGGCGCAGGGCCTGTCGCATCACTTTGGCCAGTGAGCGGCGCGGCTGCCCAAGCGGTGCAGAGAGCCCCTCCGCGCCGTGGAGAATTCGAGGATTGGGGGGCTCCACGGCATGGAGAGCCGAGGCGATTCGGGCCCCCCCAATTAAGGTACGAAATCCACCACTATGGGAAACCCACAAGCAGGATATGAGTGCAACAGCATCCTCCCACCTATGTTCCCCAGCAACTGGTGTACATAGGCACACTGCCTCTGATCCTGGAGGTAGCATATAGCCATCAGGTCTAGTAGCCATTGATAGCCTTTGAATTGTGCCTGGGGGGTGGGGGGAAGGTAAGCAGTGAAGCCCTTGCAGGACAGCAGTTCAATGTAGATGTTAAATAACATGGGGGACAAGATTGAACACTACACACCAATAGCCAATGGGTTGTAGAAGAGTACCCCAGCAGCACCTTCTGAAACTAGCTCTTGAGGAAGGACCAGAACGATCATAAGATGGTACCACCCAAGTCCATCCCTGTCAGGTGGTCCAGAAGGATACCATGGTTGATGATACTAAACACCACTGAGAAGTCCAGCAATACCAACAGGGAGGTACTCCCTCCAGTCTAGCTCACAGCACAGTTCACCTACCAGGGCGACCAAAGCTGTCTTAGTCCCAAACCCAGGTCTGAAACCAGGCTGAAATGTGTCTAGATAATCCATTTATCTTCAGAGCAGGATACGGAGTTGAGACTGCTATGGTCGCCTTAGTAGATGATCTACGCCTGAATACCGACAGGGGAGTGTGTCCCTGTTGGTGCTTTTGGACCTCTCAGCAGCCTTCGATACCATCGACCATGGTATCCTTCTGGAACGCCTGAGGGGATTGGGAATCGGGGGCACGGTGCTTCAGTGGTTCCGGTCCTACCTCTCAGGTAGGTTCCAGATGGTGATGCTTGGGGATAGCTTCTCCTCCAAAAAGGAGCTGCTATGTGGCATGCCACAAGGAGCTATTCTTTCTCCAATGCTATTTAATATCTACATGAAACCGCTGGGAGAGATCATCCAGGGGCATGGGGCGCGATGCTATCAGTATGCTGATGACACCCAAATATATTTCTCTATGCCTTCGGCAACAGTGTTAGCTAAGGATAGTGTGTCTTCTCTGAATGAATGCCTGGAGGCAGTAATGGGCTGGATGAGGAAAAATAAACTGAAACTGAATCCAGACAAGATGGAGGTTCTTGCTGTCAAAGCCCACAACCTGGGTTTGGAGATATGTCAACCAGTTCTGGATGGGGTTACACTCCCCCTGAAAGACTGTGTTCGCAGCTTGGGGGTGCTTCTGGATCCGTCGCTCCAAATGACATCCCAGATAGATGCGACGGCTAGGAGTGCCTATTATCAGCTTCGGCTGATACGCCAGCTGCGCCCCTTCCTAGAGTCGGAAGACCTAAAGACGGTAGTGCATGCGCTGGTAACTTCGAGGCTCAACTTCTGCAATGCGCTGTACATAGGGCTACCTTTATACCTGGTCTGGAAACTTCAACTAGTGCAAAATATGGCAGCCAGACTGGTTACTGGTACCCCTAGGGGTGCCCACATCACACCAGTTTTAAAAGCACTCCACTGGCTGCCAATCAGTTTCCGGGCGAGGTATAAAGTGTTGGTTATTACCTTTAAAGCCCTACATGGTTTGGGTCCAGGCTACCTATGGGATCGCCTTCTTCTGTACAATCCGCCCCACACACTCAGGTCCTCTGGGAAGAATTTACTTCAGCCAGCCAAAACTAGGCTGACGGGTATTACCCAGAGGACCTTTTCTTCTGCTGCTCCCAGATTATGGAATGGCCTGCCGGAGGAGATTCGTCAACTTAACAGTATCTTAGAATTTTAAAAAGCCATAAAGACTGACCTCTTCCAACAGGCCTATCCGGCGGAATTTTAGGATGCCTTTAAGATGTTTTAAAGATGTTTTTAATTTGTTTCTAAGATGTTTTAAAGATGTTTTAATAGTATGTGTTTGATTAGTTTATGTGTTTTGTGTTTTCTGCTGTTCCCTGCCTCGATCTAGATGAAGAGGCGGGTAAGAAATAAACAAACAAATAATAATAATAATAATAATAATAATAATAATAATAATAATAATAATAATAATAATAATAATAATTATTATTATTATTATTATTATTATTATTATTATTATTATTATTATCATCATCATCATCATCATCCAAGAACCCCTGAAGCTGAGATGCCACCACACACTCAAGTACCTTGCCCCCAAATGGCAAACTGGAGAGTGGTCAGAAATTATCCAGTGCAGTGGGATCCAGAGAGGGCTTCTTTTGCATGCATCAAGGTTTTTATGGGACCTTTTGCATGCATAAAGTTTTCACTAATAAAGGTTCACGTAAGATTTGTTTGAATATAATTTCTTGTCAGATTTATCTCTTATAAAAGATTTACCTTATAGACACTGCAATATACAGGAATCTGCAAATGTAATTAAGGCACAATTAAAGCAAAAGAGTTATATATTATTAGCTCAAGATCACAGATGGATTTTTTGGTAAATGCTCCATTGGTCCCTACGCTAGTAAATACCTATACTCCCTAGATGCTTCAAGAAATTTATCTTAAGAGTTGTAGTTAGTTCCTTTCTTTAAGGCATATCTTGGCTTGAGACTGAAGATGCCTAGCCAGCAACCTCCATGTTCTTAACTCCCTGCAGTGTGACTCCCCAGGTGTGCAATGACAGAGAGCTAAAGAGAAGTGAGCCTCTACAAAATTCTCCCCCTCCTATATACCTTTATGTTGATTCCACTTCCAATCAATTGTAAAATTTCTTCCCCAGATTTTCTGGCTGGGGTCAGCCATTGCCTATATGTCTCCAGTCTGGTAGCCTTTGGAATGACAGTGACTGGGTCATTTGCACCTGAAGAGGTTTTATATCTGTGCTCTGGGCTGGGATCAAGTCACCAGAACTAAACTTGAAATGTGGTTTCACGAAAACCAGCTCCAGAGTGCAGACAGAGTATAAACCCAAAGTATGTAAGCAACAATAAGAAGATTTTCCTCAATTACGTAGGAGGAATTACATTCCATCACAGGGACAATGGGATGGATCTCATATTGGAAGTAGGAGACCAGCTGCACACTCACAATGACAGTAGGGGCCGGTTCACATGACACGGAAACCACGGGGGAGCAGAAGCCCCCCGCGGTTCCTGTGTCATGTGAATGCCGGCCAGGGGTGCCCCCGCGGGACAGCCACATGCGCGAAGCACGCAAAGTGACCATGGGCGGTACAGGGGTAAGCCCCTACCACGCGTGGCCACCCTGCTGTGTGAACAGCGGGCGGCTGTTCCGCAGGGGCCTCCCGTGGCCGCACAGAGGCGGCAGCCCAGAGCGTCCCAAGCCGCGGCTGCTCCAGCCTTTAGGGCCAAACGGCCCCTCTGGGCGTCCCGAGCCGCTGCCCCATAGCGCCGGGAGTCCCGCACTGCGGTGCGGGGACTGCCGGCTCCACCGGGGTCCGCCCACGTGTGCGGGGCACAGGTCGTCTGTGGTGCCCCGCCAGACCCCACGGATGGGCCTGTGGTGCCTCCCCCGCTCACCGCCTGGGTCGTACGAACCGGTCCTAGGACTCCTCCACCTTAGGATTGGGTCATAAAGGCACACATTACTCAGTTTTTACTATAGGAAATTTAAGAATAGATGCTCTTTTATACCAAGTCAGATCATTGGTTCATCTAGCTCAGTATTGTCTCCACTGACTGACAGTGGCTCTCTAGGGTTTCAGGTAGGATTCTGTTCTAGCCCTACCTGGAGATGCTGAGGATTGAACTTGGGACTTTTTGCATGCAAAGCAAATGCTCCACCACTGAGCTAATATGGACACTGAGATGCTCCATGTGCAAAGTGTTGTCTTTCCGTATGAAAGCATCAGTAAATGTAATGGCATTAAAGCTTTCATTCAGGTCCAAACCTTTGGAAACCTGAAGATGAGAGAAATCAGGA
The DNA here is from genome assembly GCA_021292165.1 of Shinisaurus crocodilurus. Lineage (NCBI taxonomy): Eukaryota > Metazoa > Chordata > Lepidosauria > Squamata > Shinisauridae > Shinisaurus > Shinisaurus crocodilurus. Next base: position 167,333,306 of record CM037880.1, read on the forward strand.
AGAAAAGTCTAAGAGTCTGAGAAGTAATTGTGAGGTTCAAGCATAGCCACTGAATGGCTGGATATCAGTCCTGCTGCCTATGTGCTAAATGCTGGGTGGGGGGGAAGGAAGTGCAGGGACAGTCAAGATCTGCAGGATTATGACAAGACACTTTTTTTTTTACTTCCTTTACATAGTGCCTGCTGAAATACTGATCAGAAAATAAATATGCCTCATATGGCAATTTTATAAATCTGCTACCGAAAAATCAGGATCCTATCTCTTATCCCTGGATTAGGACAGAATGTAGGTGAATAATGAAATTTAAACTGGTGACAAATATAATTTCATTTATATTCAATCCTCCAAAGAAAATTCACCAGATTCCTTTGTCACGGTCAGCTAATTAGTCTGCACTGGAGAGCAATCATCTATTTAATCTATTCTTATTGTTAGGTACAAGTACATCCAAAATCAAAATGATAAACATCTCACAGTAGAAGAGAAATTATAATTTAATGCACTGTGGTATCTAATTTTAGGGATGTGTACCATTTACAAAATCAAAATGTGTTAGAAATGAAGCAGGATGTTGAAAATCAATACGATATTGTAGTAATTAGTTGAACAAATATGGTATTCAACATTATCAAAATCATGCCAAAACACATGAGACACAATCTACTCGGGTGTTACAATTATATTAACAAGTGAGGTTAAATTTAGCAAGAGGCTATCTGATAACTTAAAAACAATGATGTATATATTCACTGAGATTAAACTGGCAGCTAAACAATAATACATTTACTTATGTTTTATAGTTAAACTGTCTTTGGTTCCTGGAAACCACAAGCAGAACAGAGGTATATAACTCCAAACAGTATAAGATATATGTGTATGTCCTACACATACACAAAAACACATGATTTTTGTGGATTAACTCTAGTCCATTCCTACCTCACAGGGTTGTTGTGAGGATAAAATGGAGAGGAGGAAGATTATGTAAGCCGCCTTGGGTTCCTTGCAGGAAAAAAGGCGGGGTATAAATATAATAAATAAATAAATATCCGCACAAACCCCAAATATGAGGAAAAAGGGATACCAGGGAAGCTATTGATGCACTGAACCTGCGCCTGGAGGCAGTAATGGGTTGGATGGGGAGTAATAAATTGAAACTTAATCCAGATGAGACAGAGGTGCTCCTGGTCAGGAGAGTAAGTTACTCTGGAACAGGGATTCAGCCTGTGTTAGATGGGGTACCACTCCCCTTGAAAAATCAGCATTACAGTTTGAGGGAACTCTTGGACTTCGCTTTGCATCTGGATGCTCAGATAGAAGCTGTGTCTAGGGGTGCATTTGCTTAGCTTACACTGGTGTGCCAGCTATGCCCATTCCTGAGATCAGACCTGGCCATGGCAATAGTCTCTGACCTCAGATCTGGGAATCTGAAAAATCCTATGGCCCCTCAGACGCTCTCTAGGGGCCACAGGATCACTTTCTTAACTGCTGCCAGCAAAATAAACCCTCTCTATACCTAAAAGAAACTCAGTAGCCTGGTTCCTGTGGCATAGGCATGGGATTGACACTGCCAACAGACAAGCTTTCAAAATGAAGAAAAAATAAGAGGTTTATTAAGGAGAATTATTTACAAAGGGAATAAAATATCTCTATTCAAATAATAAATTGTGGTTGCTTAAAGGTTCTTAAATTAAATATGCTTTGTTACCATTACTAATACATAAGAATAAGCTCTCAATAGCTCTCCCTTCAGACCAGATTTCCCTGAACTCCACTCCAACCAATTCTTCTTAGACAGAATCAGACACTATACAGCAGACTTCCTCTGCCTCCAGCTCTTCCTGCTTCTTCTGGCTTTTAGGATGATTCAGATATTTCAGAGACTACTTGAGTTTCCTCTGGTCAGACGTAAAAAAGAAATCTAAAATGTATTATGTATAACTTGGTTTGCTCATAAAATTATCAGGTTTGGTATATTAAATGTAAAACTACAGTTTATTCAGACAATAATTACAAATTTACTGAGCTTACTTTTAAATGTTTTTAATGTTAATGATAATTTTATGAAGTTATACACGATATATTTTATATTCCTAAAATAATAAAGTGACTTCAGATCTGTAAAGAGTGCTAAAAATGTAAGTATTGCATATTTTTCAATTTCCCCCAAAATTTCCATTTTGGGATGGGGAGGGATGGGTTTTTTTCAGTGGAGTCCTACAACCTCCAGAATGTCCAGAAATTTTACATCTCAGAGGGAGCAATCCTATGGTCCCTAGACATTGTCTGAGGAGCTACAGGATAGCGGGGATTCCTCCCTCTGAGGTTGGGGACAGCACTCCAACCTTGGAGGAGGGAGTCAGAGATCCATCCCCCTCCCCCTCCCTGTCACAGCTGGCATGGAAAGAACTGAGCAGCTGGCCTCCAAGTTTGCAAAAATTGACCTTGGAGAGGGGGAAAGGGGGTGTCCCAGTGGGCGGGGGGGAGGAGACCGGAGAGGCTAGGATACAACCTATCCTGAGCCTCTTCCAGCCTCCTTGCCTCCCCCGTCGAAGCACCATCGCTAGACAAAAATGCCATTTAGTGAAAAATCCAGAAATCAGTGGACGGAGAGGTGAAGATTGCCTTCACTACTACTCCCCGCCCTACCAGCTTTAGCCCAGCAGGGCATTGGATACACGGAAGCCTCCAAGTCTGGAGGCTTCCATCTCATGAGGGTGCAACCCACAGGATTGCAGTCTAAGTTGTTTACAGCCTTTCTGGCACCTTTCTGGTGAGGGCCCTATCATTCCCCATCAGCCCTAAATGTGAGGCTGATAGGTAAAATGACATAAAGATATTCCATTAATGTAGGCGATCACTCGTGACCGAGTAAGATTGTCTTCCAGGATAAAAAAATTACAAAAAGAAAATTTTAAAAGGAGGAAATTCTAAAGAAAAATATTGTGGAACTTAATGATACTGCTATCTTTTCTTTTCACCCAAACCAGCTCCTTCAGTTTGGTGCTAACTTCAAGAGTGTAGTCAAGATATCACTGAACTTCCTGGGTTTAGAAGGACTCAGGCAGGCTGGAAGTATAGGAAGCGGACAAGGATAATGATGTGGGGGGGTTATTGCCTTTTTCAACTTCAGCTAAGCAGTTTTATGCTCTTCCTTCACTAATTAGGGTAAATTCTGCTTTGAGACGGAAGTGGTCTACAAAGCAGATTTGGCTAAATTTAGGAACTTGGATATGCAAATCAATTTAAATAGTTAACTTTTTTTCTTTTCTTTTTTTACACAGACTCCCGGTCAATGTGTAATAAAACAAAAATATATATGAAAAATTGACATTTTGAAATTATACCCTTTCTATGCTATAGAAAAACATTATTTTGGTCACTTATTCTTAGCTTCTATGGTTCTAAACATTTAGCTACTACATCACTCTACACACATGTCATCACTCTTTTCATACGGCTTTCTGAATATTTGTACAATTCTGATGGTTTTCTCTGATTGCTTCCAATCTTCCTTTAATATCATACATTTCTCTTAGAAGAAACAGTCTTGCTTCTTCCTGACAAGCTCTTATAGCAGATCACAATTATATTTGCATGCTAATGTCTAAATCTGTAGGTTATGCAGCACCGACAGAAGATCATGGATTCATATCATTTTATAAATGTTTCTTTCAAACAGATTACACTCTTCTCTAAATTTAAAACTCAATTTTAAAGCTAAATAAATCCATACTGATACCTGAACTAGTGATACATAGTAGTGACATTCTGGAATCCTAACCTATGTTATATTTTATTTGAACTTGTAACTTGCAACAGAGTCACATTTGGGTTTCTAAATGAATATAATTTCTAATCTCTAAAAACCAAAAGTATCTCATCATCACTTGGCAGATACATATTTCCTAACGAAATAAAAATAAATAAATAGCCAACATTTACTGCGCAATCCTATGCACCTCAGTAGGTAATGAGTTCCATAGGCATGGGGCCACTACCGATAAAGCCCTCTCCTTTGTGCCTGCCAATGTAGTTATTTTCAGGGGTGGGCATTTAAGTAGGGCTTCAGCAGACAACTTCAAGTGTGGACAAGTTGGTATGGATGAAGGTGGTCCTTCAATTAACTTGGCCCCAAACCATTTAAGGCTTTAACGCAGGAATAGAAGGCTTCAGACCATGGGCTGGAATCGATCTCACCCATTGACATTCCCATCCAGACCATGAGCTTCTGAAGCTCCAGGCTCCACCCCTTCTTCCTTCAACCCTGTGCAGGAAATCACTAAGCACTGAGCTGGTATTTCCCTGCTGAACACTGATGATAGATTGTCTTTCTTCAGCACAGGACAGGGAAACCCCACTGTTAACAGTGATCAGAGATAAGAAGGGATTCTAAGGGCACAATCCTATGCATGCTTAGACAGAAAAAAAGTCTTACAACTCCCAGCATTCCCCAGCCAGTATGGTTGGCTGGGGAATGCTGGGGGTTGTAGGACTTTTTTCTGTCTAAACATGCATAGGATTGTGCCCTTAGGCATTTAAACTATAAATAGAGTGCTCTTTAAACTTAAAGAGGCAGTATCCAGTGGGGCACAACTACTATGTAAATGATGTTGCATTAGCATAAACTACTCTAGTGCAATGCCAATAGTATTAGCTGGAACACCAATTTCCTGGGGAAATCGGTGTGCCAGCTATCACTATTGGCATTGTGCTAGAGTAGCTTATACTAGTGCAATGTAATTTACATTAGTAGGAGTTGTGCCCTGCTGGATACCGCGCAAGGTATTTCAGGACCAAGGTACTGGAAGGAGCTGTGGTTTGCATGCCTGAAAGTTATTGCACTGGAACTTACTCCTGAATAGTCATGCATAGAATTGAGCTGCAGTTTGAATATCTGGTGGGAAATGTCCAAACTGGTACAAATTACACCTGCTTTGCTTTGGCCCCACCCACTCTGCCCTTAGCCCCACCCACTGCCAGAATGCAGCCCCCAAGACCTTTTCCAAATTGGAATCTGCCCCCCAGGCCAAAAAAGGTTCACCACCCCTGCTTTAAAGTTTAAAACTAGCATTTTAAATTGGGCTTAGAAATACCCAAGCAACTAGCATCTGGTGCAGTATAGGTGTCCCATGATCTATCGGTGTCCCACCTTGTACCCACTAACCCTCAGGTTGCTGAATTCTTTAAAGGTAGTCCTACATAGAATGAATTGCCGAAGCCTAATGTGGACATCACTAACATGGTTCACTGTAGCAAGGTCCACCTTCTCTGGATAGGGCCACAGCTAGAGTACCAGTCTAAGCTAGTAAAAAGCATTACTGGCCACCACCACTACCTGAACTTCCTGAGTTAGCGTTGAGTTCAAGAGAACTCCAAAACTTTATACTTGGTCGTTGAGGGAGAGTGCAACCTCATCTAAGACCAGCTGTAAACTTCCATCTAGAATAGTTGGTTTCCCTATGCACAGAGGGAAAGAGGCAGGGAGGCACTCAGAGGAGGGCCTCAGATGATGAATGTAGTACACTGGTAGGTTCACACCAGGAGAGATGCTCTGGCAGGTATTGGGGTCCCAAGTCATGTAAGGTTTTATAGGTCAAAAACAGGACCTTGAATTGGGCTCAGAAACCTACAGGCAGCCAGTGCAAACAAGCTAGAATTGGTGTTATATGTTCAATACATCCTGGTCCTTTCTATCAATCTGGCCACCGCTGTCTGCACAAGGTGCAGCTTCTAAACCATCTTGAAAGGCAGCCCCATGTAGAGCACTTTGCAGTAATCTAACTTGGAGGTTACCAGAGCATAGACTTCTGAAGCCAGGTTATCCCTGTCTGGTTAGGGTAATAGCTGGGCCACCAGCTGAAGCTGGTAGAAGCCACTCCATGCCACTGAGACCATATCAGCCTCAAGTAACAATGATGGCTCCACGGGGGCAAGACTGTGTTCTGGGTATTCCAACTGATTCACTTGCTCTAACACTGGAGTCTAAGTAATGGTGGATGCGAGAGATTTTCTCTTGGAAATGCCTTCATAATACCCGGTGCCCTGTACTATATAGTGGCCCCACATCCCTACCCTCCTAAATATAAATAGACCTTTTCCTTTCTTTCTTTCTTTCTTTCTTTCCTTCTTCCCTTTCTTTCTTTCTTTTTTTTTTGGAGCAAGGATGTTTGCAAGTTTGTCATGTTACAGACAAAGAAAATCCACGCTGAATAAAGGAAAATGTATACTCCCCCCCCCATAAGCTGTGTTCTGAATAGCAAATAAAAAACCACAAGTATTAAATGACTATACATAGTATTTATCTATTTTTTAAGGGAAAGAACACAATGTGAGAGCCAATACATTCTTTGAAGACTAGGTCTGAATCCAGCACTTTTACAGTACAACCCTTTGCATGTCTACACAGAAGTAAGTCCCAATAAGTTCCATGGGATTTACTCCCAAGTAAGGGTGTATAGGATCGCCGCCTTAGGATCTGTGAATTCACAGAATCCCATGGAAACATACTGAGTATAGCAGTTATTTATGTTAGTTTATAGGCTACCATATTGGTGCTCAGGGTAGAAAACATAAATTTATCAGCTAAACATTTCTAACAACCAAGCGTCTGATGAAGTGGACTCCAATCCATGAAAGCTTATGCCACAATAAATTAGTTAGACTTTAAAGCATCACAACACTCTTTCCAGAGGGGTAGCCATGTTTGTCTGTTGCAGCAAAAACAACGAAGTCTTGTGGCACCTTAAATACAATAAATAAATAAATAAAATAAAAGACTATAATAAATTGGTTAGTCTTTAAGCTGCTACAAGACTCTTTGTTATTTTTGACAAGGCTCTGTTGATTTTGCTGCAACAGACAAACACGGTTACCCCTTTGGGCATTTTTTAAAGATGGCTCATTGTTGCTGAATCCTAGTATTTCCTTCACTAGTGACACTTTTCCATAAGAGGCTTTTCTACAATCTTCCTTGACATTTGCCACCTCACACCTCTGAGATTTTGTAGCAATGCCCACACTGACCTGTGCTCTTTTTCCAGTTGTCCAGTTCCATACCCAGCATGTGTCCAGCCAAAAACATATTATGGAGCACAAAACAGAATTATTTGGCTGAATCTAGCCAAATAGCTGTTTATTGTGGAATTACTTTTTCCTTCTCTTGAATTTCATTTAAAAATACTACATTGAAAAGTAAACAAGCTAAAGTTCAAAAATCACAATAGTAATCTTAATCCTTCTCCCTTTAAATGTGTACTTGTTTTACAGCAGGAAATGCATCAGAATATCAGATGCCAGCTACAGATTCAGAATTATTAGAGAAAATGTGGTGACAAGTTGAACATTTTTAGTCTATGTAAGAAAGATCTTAAAGTAGTAAGAGATATAATGCCGGTGTTCTAAGAGTGCTTTTACGTGATTATTATATTATCATCATAGTAATAATAATTCTGGGGGCGGGGGAGAAGCAGCAATCCCCTTCAAATGGTTAATGTTTGGTTATATTTCTGTGAATTGCCTATGCAGCTAAAATAAATAGGTGGATTGCGTCATGGCCCAAAGACTCCTCTGGATAACTTCATACACTTGTCATTCTCAGAACTGCTCTGGTGTGACACTAAACATGCATGAGAGAGAATATACTAGCCAATATTTCTCTCTGTATCCTCTCTGGATTGGCTGATGCTCCCCCAACCTGTCTTGACAACCAAGAAAGTGGGGGCATTTCTGTGTCCACAAACACTCTGAGGTTGACTGATTTACATCTATGCAGACCTTTACTCTATACTCATGGCTTTGCAACTCACTCTTCTTCACCTGCCCCCTTCACTTATGTATGAGGCTTCATTGTGTTCCAGTGAGTATTTAAAACTGTATTGGTTGGTTCAGTTGTCAGTTGCATCCTGAGAAAGAACCTGGCTCCTAAATTCTTGCAGATGCATGTTCTGCACCTGCTCCCACCACTGTCCAGTGATGATCATAAAGGGAGAAAGGCCAATCAAGGAGGCAGCAGAGGCAGGTTTGCCGCATTTGAGGCCCTCACTTGTGCAGAGATATCTAGTGGCCTATGTAGTCATAAGCAGATGATGATTGAAGGCCTCTACATGCCTCTATGGCACTGGGCATAAATTGGGTGAGCCAAATTCTGCTGTCTCCTCAACTGACCTCCCTTCTCCTCTTATCTTGTCAACTGACCTCTTTCCTCTTCCATCATAGTGGAAGTGCAAGGTGCATCTCTGCAGTGGCCAAGCCAAGGTACAGCCTCCTGCCCTGGTTTGCCACATGGCAACACAGGTGGTTGGCAAGTGCTTGAACCAGCCAAGGCAAAATGGGGAGTAGTTATACAAGATTTATTAAAGAAAACATATGTTCAGTCATATCAATAGAAGTAATAATTTTCATTCTAGCTACCTAATATAGTAACAGTATAGATCAGCCTTCCCCACCCTGGTATCCTCCAGATGTGTTAGACTATCATTCCTAGCATGGTTGGCTAGGAGATGCTGGGAGTTGTAGTCCAACACATCTGGAGGGCACCAGGTTGGGGAAGGCTGATATAGGTGGTAACAGCAGGAGTTGTGGCTTAGGAGATTTATACAGGCGAGGAGGAAGAGAAATGCATAGAAACTGCGATTCCTTCATCCCCTGATCCCAAGATGTCCTGGCTGGCATCCTCAGACATCAATGACTCCTCCCCAGAAAGTCCCTCAGTTCTGAGATTTCTGCTTTCACCACCATTAGGGAAGGGCTGTAGCGCAGCGGCAGAGCCCATGCTTTGCATGCTTTCCCAGGTTGAATCCCCAGCATCTCCAAGTAGAGCTGGGAAAGACTCCTGCCTGAAACCCTGGAGATCCACTACCAGTCTGTATAGGCAATACAGTAATACCTTGGATTGCAAGTAACTTGGTTTGAGAGTGTTTTGCAAGACAAGCAAATTGTTAAATATTTATTTATTTATTTTTGACTTGATATACAAGCGACGTCTTGCAATACAAGTACGGTACTGTAGTACAGCTTAAATTAAAAATCTCTGTACAAATTTTTTGGGGGGATTTCGTTTTGATATAAGAGTGTTTCGGATTACAAGCACATTTCCGGAACGAATTATGCTCTCAATCCAAGGCATGACTGTACTGCGCTAGATGGGCCAACAGTATGACTCAATATAAGGCAGCTTCCTATATTTCATCATGTTGACCCCAGAGGTAGCAGAAGCCATCACAGCCCCACTGGAGTACATGAGTGAGGAACAGAGTGCAGCCCTCCAACTCCTCCAGGAAGGCAGGGCCTGGATTCACAGCTCTCCATACTATTCATCCCCTGGCCCAGGTTGTCAGCCTAGCCTTCTCTCAGGCTATCTTGGCATGCTCAACAAGGTGTTAATTTTGGACTTCTATTCTAGCCTGCTGCTTTTCTGGTGAGCTCTGCAGTCTAACTCCAACTGGGACTAAAGATCCTTCCTGGCTGACCTTTCCCAAACAGTGGCTTCATTGAAGTCATCTGACAAAGGAGAAGGCTCTGCTCCTTTGAGTTTAGTTTAACAGGCACCCAGCATTTGACACAAAACATCATGGAAACAGATTATAGTATGTGTTGAATCATTTTTTGCATATTCTCCCCATGCTAGTGCTCCCAATTTGGCAAGTATATATCCAGTAAACCAAAAATAGTTTCTGCATCCATTATGAATTAAACTGCTGGCTCATTGGGGAAACATAGATGCTGCCCTTATGTGATGAGAACACATAGCTCAATTCAATATTTTATTTATCTGACAGGTTTTCAACTCTTTCTTTCAATATTTTACAAGAGCCGTTTGACAATGGGCTACTGATCAGTACTGCTGTATTAATGCTAAAATCCCAAAGGGAAACATGATTCCAATATAAAGCATTCCCTCAAGGACCCCTGGCAGACACAGAAGGGAGAAGAATTTCTTGATGTATAAAGGCACTGTCACCATTGTCAAAGAAAGCTAGCGCAACAAGTGAACCACAAATATGAGCAAATTGCTTCCTCCTTAACATCAAAACAGCTGTACTTTTATTTGGGCAATAAAAATCTAGCACAATCACCCATGACAGGATGGCTAAAATGTACCAATATTTAGTTCTCAAAAATGATTTTACAAAAATGAAGTCCTACACTTATCCAGGATGTATAGGCTTGGATCCTAGCAAGGTGCCCGTGGATAGAAGGGTTCCTTCCATTTATGGACAAAACTGAGATCCAGTGGAGGATGTTGCTGGTGGAAGGGAGAGGAGAGGCACTTTTTGCCAATTCCCCTCCTCCTTGCAAGCCCTCCCCCCACTGTTCCAGAAGGTCCCCCAGCCCCATGGAGCATATTTTTTAGTGGCACAAGGGACTTGCGTAGAAAAGGGGAAAACATGAAAGTTTCCACCTGCCTTCTACTGGTAGGAGCATGTTAGAGGAATTCCACTCAGAGGATGCTCCCACTAGTGGGAGCAAACTGAGGATCCTGGCCATTGTATAGAAAAAGCCTACATATAAGACATAAAAACAGGCTTGTGGCTTACGCTGGCTCAGCTTGTCTGAGTGTGGAAAGCTAAGCAGGGTCAAGCCTGGTTATTACTTGGATGGGAGACCCCCTCCTCTAGTTTCCTGCATTGAGCAGGGGGTTGGACTCGATAGCCTTGTAGGCTCCTTCCAACTCTATAATCTATGAATCTATGCATAAATATTTCCACCAAAGCAGTTCAAAATAAACTTTTCAAACAAGTCATAAATGCAAGGTGTTGCTTTTTCTCTTAAAAATAATTTTAGAGTATTCATAATTATTTCTTCAAATATACCTTAAGTATCAAATTTAAGAAGTTACAGTAAAGTAGTTTTAACAATGCTATACCAATAACTGAAATCAAATTTGGAGTTAGAGCCTTTTCTTGCTGCTGTTCTCATCTGTAAACCACTCAGTTGAGTGGAGTAAGTTGGACAGCTGTGAGAAGGTGTGTGATGTAAATACTGCATAATGCATATGTTGGAATAGTTGGACAAAAGGAGAAAGCTGGAATGTATGGACCTTGAATGATTTCATTTTGAATGACTAGTTCTGCAATCCTAAGCATACATACAGAACACAAGCCTTATTGAATTCAGTGGGACTTACTTCTGATTAAACAAATGCAGGATCAGTCTGTATATAAAGCATCTGCAGTTGTCTTAACAGATGTTACTCCATGTTTTGGATTGAATGACATCAATATAACATTAAGATCTTCCCTCTTCTTATTTACTGAATGCTCTAGCAAACTTCAAAATGAAATATATTCCATGTTCTGCTTAAGGCTGTTGCAGGCTATACACACTTACCTGGCAGTATGTCCCACTGAAGTCAACACAGCTTACTTCTGATTAGACATGTGTAGATTGTGCTATTTCACAATGAACTCAATGGGACTTAACTCTGAATAGATATGCATAGGACTGTGCTGCATATCTATGAAAGTGAACATGGGCATTTTTTAAAAAGGCACTTAGACATGGGTGGCTTAAATGAGTTGAACGGGGCTTAGGCATGCTGAATATATGCTACAAATTCAAACATTCAAGCATGAAAGTCCTTTCCTTAACTTGTTTTCAAGCTTCATCCTTTCTTTCTGCAAGAAGTAAAGCAAAGCTACAGAATCTGCAACCATTTGCATCTAAGGAAGAGATGTTTTGCTTTGGTGATATAGTTAATGAGTCTAAAAATATTCAGTATAATAATTCTGTCAAAGCCCCCACAGTCTCCTCAATGAGCAGAAGCCTGCAGGATTCCAATGGGGAGCCAAGTAATGAGCTCTCAGCATTCGCTTCCACACCGTCCAGGCGAAATATACTTGGGCCTCTATGGTTCCACATCATTAGCAACATGAAACAAAGACACATGCTTGACTTTAATAAGTGACTAAAGTTGCTGGGTTATTAGGCTGTTACTGCACATAAACTCCATTTCAGTATGACAAACCAGTTCCTTGCAAACAAAGAAGGAGGGAGGAGGGGGGTGGAGGAGGAAAGGGAGCTTTTGCAAACAGCATTTGGTATAATTTAATGTGTAAACAATTGAACAAGAGTTGAAAGACGACACAGGAAGTGATGGGTTTCTGACATAGAATCTCAAGGGTATGCCACAGACTGCAGTGGTCTCACTGCAGGGGAGAATGGCTACGGTGGGCTGCAGTGATCAGATCATGGGCATATATGACTGAGTTTTAGTTGATATGCTTGCGAGACAGGAAGTGAACAAGCTCATCCCCACTGGGAAAGGGTTAGACATGATTAGCTTGGGCATGACCAAATAGATCAATGCAATGATGCCAAGTTCCTAGCAAAAATAATTAAAAGAGGAAATGTGCACCATTTATTTCTACTTCCCCTCATGCCAATAATACATTAGACTACATCTGTGTGTTTTTTTGTTTAGTTAAATTAAACAATGTTTCATAACTTAGCAAAACTGCGTGTTCTGTTAGTGTTGGCCTTTATTTTGCTCAGTTTACATTTTTTTAGTACACTAGTAAAAAAAAAAGTGTGGATGTTCAGCTTTTATATCAACACTAAAATGTAGAAACAAAAGATCTATCATTGTATTGTAAACATTCTCTATTTGATACACAGTTTGGTTCAATGTGCTGGGGGGAAAATACCCCTCTGCTCTTCTAATGAATGGAGTAAATTAGCTGATAATATAATACTCTTACTAGTTATCCTCAGAATAAAGTCAGCATTCTTCTATAAGAACTGATTATAGGTTGAATCCTAACTTAGCCTTCTGTCAATGGAAGGCTTTGATCCAGCAGAGGATCCCCCTAGCAGAAGGAGAGGCAATTTTTGCTTATTCTGTCTCCCCCCCTGTTTCATATGGCCCCCCAACCCTCTGCAGCAAATTTTCAGAGGGTGCAAAGAGTTGGAGATGGAAGGGGGAATTGGCAAAACCTTCCTCCTTCCACCAGTAGAAAGGTCCCCTGGTGGAACTCCACTTTGGGGATGCTTCCACTAGTAGAAGCAAAATCTGCATCCAAGACTATGCAAGCAGAAACAGACTGTGTTTATGGGTGTTGTGTTATACACATCTTTAATACCATTTTCAAGTCCATACATGAAATATGTTGTCTATGTCATGGTCCCAGTTGTCATGCCTCCGCTGGAGTCATCTTCAAAAGAGAAATCAGAACATTCAGAGCCAGTTGGCCCCTCAGAAGACCCTGGCACTACTCAGAATGGTCTGGGACCCTCAGGGGCTTCCTGGAGAGGCAGAGAGCTCAGCTTCTGAGGCAGAGGGGGATGCTGGACCACCACCTAGCCCCTGAGAAAGTCAGCACCTTAAGATCCATGATAGGATGGTGGCCAGGCGAAGGTGCTTGCTTACTGAAGATGACTACCCATGAGTTGGGCTCTCCTCATGAGGAGGACATCTCGCAAGCCTCTAAAGCAGGGCTCTCCAACCTTGGGTCCCCAGAATCCCTTGCCATTAGCCATGCTGGCTGGGTATGCTGGGAGCTGTAGGCCAGTGACATCTGGGGACCCAAGGTTGGAGAGCCCTCCTCTAAAGTGATGCAGCTGAGCACTGGGCGGAGCTTTAGTAGCTCTAGCTATATCAGCTCTCACTTGTTTTCTCCCTGACCTTGCTGTGTGTTTGGACCGCCATGCTACTGACCCTTGAATTTCTCTACCTGATGCTGCTTTTGGACTGTGTTTTTACTTGATTGATCTGCTGGCTTTTGACCTTGGCTGTGCTTGATCATTTGCCTGCCAAACTTAGCAAAGAGCCTGGACTTGATTTAGAGCAGGACAGCCTGTGTTTTACTGACTGCTGCCTACACAGCTTCCTAACAAAAGAATATTCATAATGGAATATAGACTTTTAAATGTTCATAAATACAGAAGAAAATTAAACTTGAATTAAACAACCAATGTGTTTCCATGTAACAAGATTCTTCCAAATGATGTGTCAAGAACTGCTGACCATTGCCCCTTGTGGTAAGCTATATAACTACAGCCTCTCTGGAAAGCCTCTCTGGTTCTGCCCATCCAGGCTGGCTATTCGCTCCTTCCTAGGAGGAAGGTTTCCTGTCTCATTGGTTTCTTCCTTGAGCAATGAGGTCTAACTGAGTTCTGGTATGCCTTGTGTTTCTGGTCTTGTTCTCTGGTCCTGCCTTCTGGTTTGCCCTCTGATCCTGATTGGTCTCTAGCCCTGATTGCTGGCTTGATCCCTAGATCCTGACTTGCTCCAGGCTGTTGTCCTGACATGTTACAAATCACTCCTGGTCTCTATCTAACTGTCCATGCAGTTCCTATCAGTTGAATCAAGTTTCTATAAAAAGAAATCACAAATGTAAACCCAAATATATGTCAAAGGAATTATGGACATTTCCCCCAAAGCAGTATACAAAACCTGGCAATTTTGAACCTGTCAGAGAGATATCTTTTAGAGGGAAACCTCCCCTCCCACTTTGATAGCACTGATTAATATATACCAGAAATGAAATTCAAATTCTCAGAATTCTGTTGCCTAAACTGCTTTGTTTAGTCCATATATTTTTAAAAGCCCTTGCAATTTAATTTTTGTGCCCACTGAATACTTGTATTTTCACATTCTGAAAAATGCATATACGAAATCCTGAATGGGAAAATGAGGGCCAGTAATCTGACACAGGATGACCGACATTTCTTTTTTAAAATATCACAGCCAACACGGAACAGAATGGATTCTACGTATTTCATGACTCAGAGCTTTTCTACACAAAGCTGTTAGACAGCTGTTAATCTGCTATATCTGCTTTTGGTTTTGTCACAGAATTGAAGTCTGAGGGCTACAAGAAGAGCATTTCCTTTCTTGCTTTTCTTCTACCTAACCTCTAGGTGGCACTGTGATATAGCAGAATAGCACAAATACACAAGTGAAAAACTGGTTCCTTTTGCTTTCACAATTCCCTGCTCTTAAAAAACTTGCCAAAACTGCTAGTTAGACACAGAAGTGAAATTGGAGAGTGATGACATCGAAAGAACCCATAAAAACCGTGAGTAGGGAATGATGAACTCATGATAAATGCCTCGTATAGAAAAGCCCTATAATTTTGAAATGTTCCTTATTTTTAAAATGTTGCTTTGCAGTCAAACAGAAGTAAGGGCTATTTCACACAGTAATATCAACTACATACACAAAATTCTGGCCAGCCCTGAGGACTCCACTGGTGTGGAAAATGTAATGTGTGAACTTGCCTGTCCATGGATACAGCTACAATAACCTGACAGTGATCAAACGTACCAAATTACAGAGCAGTGTTGGGTCTATTACTGATGGATAGACCAATTCACACAGTATATTCCCCATATGTGCCTGGGGTTACAACACATTCAATCACAGATTTGATGGATTACATAGAGTTGTTTGTGTGAAACAATTTCTTATGGGAAAATTAAACTCTAATCTCTCATCAACATTTGTTTTGTCTGTCTAATGTATGAAACACATACAGGCCTGTGGCTTACGCTGGCTCAGCTTGTCTGAGCGTGGAAAGCTAAGCAGGGTCAGGCCTGGTTATTACTTGGATGGGAGACCCCTCCTCTAGTTTCCTGCATTGAGCAGGGGGTTGGACTCGATGGCCTTGTAGGCCCCTTCCAACTCTATGATCTATGAAATCTACATCTTTCTAGCAGTTGATCTGGGAGGATCAAACATGTCTACGGGTTTGTTTAGTGTCTGGGAGTCTATCCATGGTGAGACTGGCAGTGAGCTTCAGCTATCTGCAGGGAGTAGGTAATGAGTAAGTAGGCCATGATCCTTTCTCTCCAGTGAGGGAGGCAGGAAAGGATCAC
The DNA here is from genome assembly GCA_021292165.1 of Shinisaurus crocodilurus. Taxonomy (NCBI): domain Eukaryota; kingdom Metazoa; phylum Chordata; class Lepidosauria; order Squamata; family Shinisauridae; genus Shinisaurus; species Shinisaurus crocodilurus. The sequence goes on from CM037880.1 coordinate 167,349,122, forward strand.
ATGAATCTACGGCCCACACCTGCTTGATTTTGGTAGTAAAATCCTGCTGCCCAAGTTATACCGGAACAGTACCTATGCCAGGGGTGCTGAAATTCTTTCAGCCTAAGAGCTGGATTCCATTTTGGAGAAGCTCTCAGGGGCCAAAGGCAAATGAGACGGGGCCAAAAATACTGGCATATTTCAGCTTAAAGCTCTTCATTGCCAGTAACTAAGCCTGAGGAGAAGCATTTCAACCTTTTAGAATGGAAAACCCACCAATTGGTGGTTGGGGAGAAAGGGAAGGGGGTGGGGCCATTTGGGGAACCCTGTAGGGCCAAATTGGGCCCAAGGCAGGTTGGATTTGGCCCTCAGGCCTGAGGTCCTGCACCCCTAACCTATGCCAAGCAAGCTTACA
>CM037880.1:167354515-167427015 GCA_021292165.1 Shinisaurus crocodilurus
GCAAACTGAATAGTTTTGAAAGAGGATGGATTAAGCATAAAAACCCTACATCCTTTAATACTCCGTTAAGGGTGCAATCCTATGGCGTTGATGCCTGATTGATGGAGGATTCCAATGTCACTCCAGCCATCCAAGAGCTGTGCAGGACGGCCGGGAGGGATGGCAGTCCCTTTTGCAATGCTTTCCTAGACAGTCCTCTGCGCCCCCTCCCTCCCTCCTTCCCTCCCTCCCTCTCTCTCTCTCTCTCTCTCCAATCTTGAGCTTTCTGCGGCAGCTGAGAGGGGGTAGATCTATGCGCGGATCTCCTCCGAGGTTGAAGCTCTGTCTCCAGCCTTGAAGGAGGGGATCTGCAGCAGCCTATCTTGTCCAGTCGATACTGTCTAGGGGCCACAGGGAGTGCTCTCTAAAGGAATTATAATTAAGAACACAGGTTGATAGGAAGCTGTCTTGTCCTGAGCCAGACCATTGGTCCACTTAGCTCAATATCGTCTGTACTGACTGGTAGCAGCTCTCCAGTTTTTCAGGCAGAAGTCTTTCCCAACCTGACCTGGAGAAGCTGGGGACTGAATCTGGGACCTTTTGGATGGAAAGCATTTGCCCTTCCCCATAAAATCTGCTTCAAGCACAACCTATTTACTCCAACATACACACATTTTATCATTTTGGAAGCTACATATCTGAAATCACATTGGGAAACCATACTATCATCATGTAGTCTTTAGACCATGTCATCATCATCATCTATGAAACTCTGCCTGTCAATCAGGTATGAATTGCGTGTAAGGTTTCCTACAGTTGTAAGAGCCATATGACTATCCGTTTCAGAGCAACTTCTCCAGTCAAGTGTATATTTTAATCAGAGGCTGACTAGAATAGCATATTTTTATATATTCCAACCATTTTAAAATATCAGCCCTCAATCTCATCAGAGAACTGTCCGTATGGTTCTACACTCCCGAGATATATGTGTGCTGACAGAAAGCACACTCCAAAATTTCTAACAAGCACTGGTCTGTAAGATCATGAAAAGATGCTATGACTTTACCTATCCTTCTGGCAGATCAAAACATAAGTGTCCTCAAAGCACAGCAAATATGATCAATACCGCTGTTGGTATTGTATTTTAAATTTTATCACTTGCTCATATAAATCAGGAGCTGGCAAAGTAAGACAAGTGGCCTGATTGTGGGTCCTAAAATGCTTTTCTATGGCCCTCTAGCTAGCACATGATAGAAGCCTGAGTATACCAATATACATTTAATTGAAAAGTTTAAATTTCTAATCCTCACTTTTTCAAATGCTAGTTTAAAAACACCAGGGCAACATGTTCAAAAGACTCAGGACTCACACATTACAAGCATGTGTAAAAATGATGCACACTGGGATAAAAAAACTGGGGATAAAAACACCTAACTTCACATATATACTCATGGGGTGACTGATGTCGGTGACTGATCAAGTGAGGGAGCTTGCGTTTGCAGTGGACAGCTCAATGGAAAAGGCAAATTCCATGCAGGGGTTCATTAGGAAAGGAAAATAAAGCTTCTAATATCATGATGCCTTTATACAAAGCTATGGTGCAACCACATCTGGAATACTGTGTGCAGTTCTGCTCACTGCACTCAAAATGGTTATTGTAGAGCAGGAGAAGGCACAGAAAATGGCAACCAAAATGATCAGGTGCTGGAGCATCTCCCCTATGAGAAAAGGTTGAAACATTTGGGACTTTTTACCTTAGAAAAAAGGTGAGTAAGGAGAGGGGAGACATGATAGAGGTGTGTAAAAGTATACATGGTGTGGAGGAAGTGGGTATGGAGAAGTTTTTCTTGCTTTCTTATAATACTAAGAACCCTGGGTCATCCAGTGAAACTGAATGGTAGGAAACTCAGGATGGATAAAGGGAAGTACTTCTTTACACCGCGCATAGTCAAACTGTGGAATTAACAACCTCAAGATGTAGTAATGGCCGCCACCTGGGATGGCTTTAAAAGGGATTAGACAAGTTAATGGATAAGGCTATAAATGGCTACTAGTCATGTTGGCTATATATTACCCCTGGCTTCACAATTCTGTTAATTGAAAGGAAAGAGCCAGGTGAAAACCTACCTCTAATGTAATGTGCTGTGAGTCTCAAACTGAGGAATCAGGCATCAGAGCCCATGCTATTCCTCTACCATCAGAGAGCTTGCTGTCCTCATCTCTGCTGCTCTGCAGCAGCAGCACTACAGTTGGCCAGAGAGGGTATTGCAGCTTTCAGCCCAGCAGAATCTGATCTGAGGTGCCAATATTGAATAGAGTTCCATCTGGCTTCTTCTAACTGCTGTCCCTGTCCTGGGTCTGCAATCTGAGAAACTCATTGCTCAGTGCATGTTGAGCTGCTACAGACTACCTAGAAACCCTGCCTGTGCCTGATGAATCACCTGCTGGCTAGCCATCCTGCCTGCTTGCCTGCCTGCCCTTCTTCCTGGCCACCAGCCCAGAAAACTAGTACCTGACTTTTCTTTGAAGGAAAGTGATATGAATGAAGATTCAGAGTTGGTTCAGATCCAAAAACCTCTGGGCTAACTGGTGTACTTCTGTCTTGCAAGTTTGCCACAAGTTCTTTGTGATGTCCTGTTATTGTATTTACATCCTTTTAAACAAGTTCAGCTGTCTTTAGATCTTTGGACTTGCACTGAATTCACTGATCAAGAGGAAAACTTCTTCAAAAATGATCAAGACCAATATTACCAATTTTTATGTTTATATTTTTACTAGTACTCATTCAAAACTCACCTGTTACAATGAAGAAATGGATTTCCCTACACGTTTTGGGATCATGATGAAAATGAAGAGGGGGAGAGCTTTTTCAGCTGTGGCACCATCATTATGGAGCATCCTCACCTGGGAGGCTTACTTCGTCCTAGCATTGCGTTCTCTTAGGCATTAGGCAAAACCCTTTTTATTCACTCAGGCTTTATAAGTACTTTTAAGAATTGTTGACTGCTTTTATGTGGAAGGCCTGAAGGCCCTGAACATCTTGCCGGGTAATGACTTTTGGATAGGGAGGGTGAATTCTAATCACTAAATGCATTACCAGAGGTATTTGGCTTTCCAAACCAAAATAACAGGCAGTTTTTCAACCTCACATACATTTTTGGACCAGTTGTCTGTGCAGCATCTGCACTACCAGAGCTCCTGGAAGATTTGACTGGGTTACTGGGCTTGCCAAGGTGAGTGGCCTATTTATATTGGTAGCTTGTGGATTGATTTTAGATGGACATCATCACACCAGCACAAGGAATGGAATAGGGAGTTGGAATGCTCTATTCAACCTAAGCAGACATCCATAGCACTCCTACCTTTTCCTAAGGATGTGTCTCATCCCACAGCTAATGAGTCTCATCCCCAACTAATGTTCCAGACTTATTGGACATCACAGAGGCTCCATTGCAAACTGTTATCTCCATCCCTGGGGTGTTGGTGATGCAGGGCAGAAGCTGAGTATTTCCAACTTAAACCTCACATACATTTTTGGACAAGCTGCCTGAGCCTAGACTGGCTGCATGTTGAGCTGCCCAATTATAAGCATCTTTTTTTGGATGAATTCTTGGTAATAATTAATTTAGCCCTGGAAACATCACTACAGTTCAAAGATATGCCTGTTTTGTCGAATTACATGCCCAGTATGTGTAACTAACTCCACCAATTTCAGTGGGCTAACACTGTGTTAGATTGTGGCTTATATTGGGCATTTTGCTCGAGGCCACACTGCGAAATGTGGTTTGTAGTATCTGAACTGCAGAAACATTTGAGTATAGGAGCATATATAGGAGCATATATGGCAAAATTACATTGCCATATTCCAGGTGAGGGGTTTTTTTTTTAAGTTATAAATCTATATATTTAAAAGAAGAAGTCCTGACTGACTGACTCATCAATGCCCAGCTCAAACCGTTTAATCTAGGAACGTAAAATTTTGAAGGAGCATTGTTTTTATGACGTAGACACCCACTAAGGAAGGATTTTTAGAAATTCCGTCCCTAAGGGGGTGAAAAAAGGGGGGGAATCACCCCACTCTCATATCTCCTATGGGCAAAACAACAGGGGAGCAGATATGCAAATCGGCCTCACCTCATAATTGCTGCAGGAGCCAATAGGAGCAATTATGCAAATAGCCCATACGACACTTAGAATGTTCGTATGAATTCCTGCAGGGGCCAATAGGAGTGGGTATGCAAATCTCCCCTAGGCCATTTAGAATGTTCTCTAAGGGGGTGAAAAGAGAGGGAAACTTTTTAAATGACTGACTGAATGACTGTTGTGTGTGGGGCGTCCCATATCCCGTGGGACAGCCGCCCGCTGTTCGCATGGCACGGTGGCCACGCACGGTAGGGGCTTACCCCTCTACCGACCATGGTCACTTTGCGTGCGTCCCGCGCACGACCCTCCCGCGGGGGCACTCCCAGTCGGCGTTCACACGACACGGGAACTGCAGGGGACTTCTGCTCCCCCGCAGTTCCCGTGTCGTGCGAACAAGCCCTAGATGTGGTGGGTTGGTGTGAGAAGGATTTTAAAGAACATATTGTGAAAATACAGACTGAACACTGCAGGATGGGGCAATAGTAGAAGCTGCAGTAAACACACCTAGGCATGGCTCCTGCCATGGTGCACCCCTATAGCCCCTTGAGGGAGGGGCTGTTCACTCCATTCCCCGGAGAAGGGGCTGCCCCATAGCAGGGGGAGGGGACAGGCATATAAATGTGCCCCTCAACCTATGAACCTCCCCTGGCTTCAAAATGTATGAACTGCAAAGCAATGTTCTGGTTGGGGAAGTCTGCCCCTAGTGGCTGAAGGTGTCACTGCAGGCTTCAACCACATACACACATTTAAATTAATTTAAATTAATTAATGCAGTTAAAAACAGAATAACTCTGAGGTCCCATTAGTATGCAGGCCATGGTGCTATGCTGCTGACAGACAGATGGACAGACACATCTAATAATAATAATAATAATAATAATAATAATAATAATAATAATAATAATAAAATAAATTTGTCAGTAGTGGAAGATGGCTCAAGCAGAGTTTCTTTTCTAATATAGTCAAGGATACAATTAGACCACATGATACAATTATTAAGTTTGGATTTATCTGTGCAATGATGCAGGAGAGTCAGTGTATTAAGATCATTTTTTGTGTGTAAAATGTGGAATGAAGGTGAATTTTGGTTTATTTAACCCTTCTTTGCATAGTACATGTGCAACAAATGTACAGCAGCACCATCCTATACATGTCTACGCAGAAGTGAGCCCCACTGATTTCAATCTAACTTACCCCCAGGCAGGGCCGGTGCAAGGCAGTTTGGTGCCCTAGGCAAGATCAGATATTTAGCGCCCCCCCTTCCCACTTGAGCCCTCCCTCCCTCCAGCCCTATGCCCATTATGAAATAAAAGTTTTTTAAAAAAAGATGTAATATGTAACACAAACTTAAAATTAGCCTTGAGAATGTGCATTGTACAGTGTTGTGTATTTTCAGTTCTACTGCATGGCATGGAATTGTGGACTTCAACACAGACTACCATAAAAAAGATGCACCTGCAGGGAAACTGAGGCAGAGTAGAAAGAAAGAAAGAAAGAAAGAAAGAAAGAAAGGAAGGACAGGTACCTACATGGAAACTAAGGAAGGAAGGACTGGACAGGCACCTGCAAGGAAACTGAGGCAGAGAAGAAAGGAAGGAAAAGACAAGAAAAGGCAGGCACCTGCAGGGGAATGGAGGCAGAGAAGAAAGGAAGGAAGGAAAAGACAAGAAAATACAGGAACCTGCAGGGAAACGGTGGCAGAGAAGGAAGGAAGGAAGGAAGGAAGGAAAAGACAGGCACCTGCAGAGGAACTGAGGCAAGGAAAGAAGGACAGGCACCTGCAGGGAAACTGGGGCAGAGAAGAAAGAAAGGAAGGAAGGAAGGAAAAGACAAGAAAAGTCAGGCACCTGCAGGGAAACGGAGGCAGAGCAGGAGGGAGAGAGAAAGAAGGTGGAGCCCCCAGGAGGGAGGGGGCTAGGTAGTCCCGCTGGAACTTCTGCCTGCTGCGTGGGGGTGGGGCGGGAGAAGACCGGGTGGGGAGGAGTCCGGCACCCGCTGTGGGTATATGGCTTCTGTCACTCCATAAAGTGCCGCGGACGTTGGCGGTGCTGTAAACATTTAAACAGGAACAGCAATCCAGCCCCTCCCCCTCTCCCCCCATTGCCCCTGGCTCGCCTCTCTCTCCCCCCTCCCTTCTCTGGTCTCTTTGGGGCAGGGATCTCTCTCCTTTGCTTACGTTACTAAAACACCGTGGCTGGAAAAATCAACAGTAATCAGGTGTTGCAGGTGCAGTTAGAAGTTACTTTTCCTTATTTTTACTGCTGTGAACTTTTATATCTCTGTACTCCCTGTATTTATTGTATTATTGCTCTGTTTTAAAATGGTTATACAATACTGCAACACAAACTCTGCTTGGATGCTCTTTGTGTCTGATCTGCCGCAGCCGTAGCAGGAGGGGAAATCCCGTGCTGGAACAGGGCAGAAGAAGAGAGCCGAGGAAGGGGAGCAGAAGTGAGGGGCAGTGTGTGAATGCCACTCACGGGGCTGCGCATATTTTGCACGTTAAAAAGCAAAACTCATCATCATCAGGCGATCACTCGTGACCGAGTAAGATTGTCTTCCGGGATAAAAGGAGGAAATTCTAAAGAAGATTGTGTAGACTCTAGCGATGGGTCCGTAAGTGACTGTGGAGGCCAATTCTAGATCCACACAGCTTCCCACAGTGAGGACACAGGTTACCAGATAGAAGATGGTCCTGTAAAGGATTCATTTGACGTGCTTTTCGCTTAGCACGTTTCTCCCTTTCACCTTGCACTCGGGCTTCTTCAAAGTCCATGGAACCTTTGTGAAAGGCCAACCTCCATTTAGATCGTTCATGGGCCAGAGCTTCCCAGTTTTCGATGTTTATATTGCATTTTTTTAGATTAGCCTTATGAACATCTTTAAACCTCTTATATTGACCACCGATATTCCGCTTTCCATCCTTGAGTTGGGAGTAAAGTAACTGCTTTGGGAGACGGCAGTCAGGCATTCGAACAACATGACCGGTCCACTGAAGTTGGCGTTGAAGGATCATTTTTTCAATGCTAGTAGTCTTTGCTTCTTCCAGTACACTGACATTTGTTCGCCTATCTTCCCAAGTAATTTGCAGGATTTTCCGGAGGCAACGTTGATGAAACCTTTCAAGGAGGTGGAAGTGACGTTTATAGATAGTCCATGTTTCGCAGGCATACAATAAAGTTGGTAATACAATGGCTTCATAAACCAGTGTTTTGGTCTTCTTACAAATATCCCGATCCTCGAACACTCTATGTTTCATTCGAGAAAATGCGGCACTTGCGGAGCTCAGACGATGCTGGATTTCACTGTCGATGTTAGCTGCAACAGAAAGATAGCTGCCAAGATAGAGAAAATGATCGACATTTTCCAGTATTGTCCCGCCAAGCTGGATAGATGGCATCACCAAAGGATTGGCTTGCACTTGCTGATGAAGCACTTTGGTTTTTTTGATGTTAAGTGAGAGACCAAGTTTTTCGTATGCTTCTGCAAAAGCATTTAGGATAGTTTGGAGATCATCCTCTGAATGTGCGGAGACCACATTATCATCAGCATACTGAAGTTCCACAACGGAGGTTGTAATTACCTTACTTTTTGCTTTCAGCCTGCTGAGATTAAAAAGCTTTCCATCTGTTCGATATATAATTCCCACACCGGTGGGAAGTTTCCCCTTGACAAGATGTAAAACCATGGCGATGAAAATGGCAAATAATGTTGGGGCGATAATGTAGGCTGAGCTCTTCTGCACCCAAGAAAAACTCTGCACAGTACAGATGTTTTTGCTGGCCTGCCACAGCAAACATTTCTCTCCCCGCCCCCCCCATCCTGGAAATCCTACTATGACCATCCCTCTGGCTTCTGAGATTACAGTAGGCAGCGCCAACGCACCGTTCAGCGGATCTTTGCCTAGATCTTTGCCTTCCCCAACCTGGTGCCCTCCAGACGTGAGGAGGAACTACATCTCCCAGAACCCTCCAGCCAGCGTAGCTGACGCTTTCGTAGCTACTGTGCCCAAGGTGCAGGTCTTGGAGAGGTGGGAGGACCGAGCTCCCTCCGTAGCCCTGGGAGATTTTGGCTCCTGCCCCGAGTTTGAAGCAAGGGAGCCGAGGGCTGCGGCAGCAGCAGCGGATCCGCCCCAGTTGCCGGTGGGCTGGCTGCAAGTAGCAGCCGCCGCGACCCTCTGGAAGCGGCATCAGACCGACGGGGGTGGGGCGGAGGAGGTGGATCCGAAGACGGGAGCAGGCTGTCAAGAAGGCTGCTGTGCTGGCTGGCAGCAGCGTAGCGTTTCTGCGCCCCATTAACCCATGCGCCCTAGGCAGCAGCCTAGTTCGCCTAGTGGTTGCGCCGGCCCTGCCCCCAGGAAAGAGTGTATAGGATTGTAAGAGTGTATAGGATTGATGGCAGGGCCTGTCTCTCTCTTTATTGATGTGAGCCACTTTGGGAAACAATAATGGTCTGAAAAGTGGGATTAAAATGCAGTAAGTAAATAAATAAGTAAATAGCTTATTTTGTCAACTGGCCTGGGCATTACTTTATTGGAAAAGAATGGCGAATGTCTCAAGTGCTGACATCCATGAAAAAAAAATATATTTTCAGGTGAAATCAGCTTTTACTTTATAAAGTAACACGAAGGGGCCAATCCTATGGCCACTAGACAGAGTCTAGACGGCCATAGGATAATTCGGAGTCCCAGCTCCAACCATGGAAACTTGCTCGGAGCTGGGACTCCAAGCTCGGAGCAACCTTCCCCTGCCCTCACAGCTGGCATGGAAAGAACCATACCAGCTACAGCTCTGAGGTCACAGGAGCAACCTGTTGTGCCTCCATTTGGAAGACATGGGGCAGCTGTGCCAGAGTGTGTTTGGGGTGTGGCCAGGCACATGTCATCTGCAGCCTGGCCCAGCGGTGCTGCTGTTTAAAAGACAGGCCCCAAACACACTTCGGACGCTGGAAGCAATTGTCATTGCAACTCAACCATAGCCAGATACTCCTGCCAGCCCCCGGACCGAGACTCGCGCTTTCTTGACTTTGGAACACCCCCTGACCATGCTTCAGCCTGCTCCTACACTGCTTCGTTTTATTTTGGTTTCGGACATATCTCTTGGCTTTCAACCTTGGACTGTGTTAACGACAATGGCTTATCTGTGGACCGGACTGATTTATGACAGAGACAGGTTCCACCAGCATATGCACTATCCCGAGGGCACCTTATCCTCCTCCCCTCATGCTGCAAGGCGCCACACTTAGACAGTCAAAATCGGCCGTCTAATTGTTTTGCATGGCTGGTGGAGGACAGAGGCAACCTTCTCTTCCATGCTACTCCCATCATACATAGGATGCCCATAATTCTCCGAGTTCAGAGGGTTATAGGCAGCCTCATTGGACTATGCTGTAAATAGTTGGGCAAAAAGTGACAGGGCAGCAGACTCAGCATTGATGAGCACTACAAAGAAGACACATGGCTCACTGTTGCCAGACAGCTCTATTTTTTTGGCTGGACTGTCACATGGATACTAGTGTGGCCATGTGTCCTCTTTTACAGAGGACCATCTTCTATTTGAAGGACTGCCCTGTCCAATTCCAGTTTAAATAACCATTAGAGCTGTTGCCCATCAACAGTCAACACCTGGACAACAGACTGAACGGGCAGGCACACAGGTCACCTGGTCACAGTCTTCCACACTATGGTGAGATATACTGCATTTCTATTTGAATTATAATAATTATTTCTTAATTTGAATCTACACATTCTAAATGAGCATATGCACATTTTATGGAAATTGCTATCGTTTGTCCTCTTTTTTGGTGGTGTATTTCCTCTTTTTTCACAGTTCATAAGTGGCTACCTTAATGGATACATTTTAGTTAAGAGCAAAAGACAGAGGAAAAATGGCTAAAATTTAATAAGGGAGCTTTGAATGAAGATTGTTAAATGCAAAGGGGGCAAAATTACATTATATGCAGAAGCTTGAGAGGTTCTCCTGACTTACAAGACTTTTTGTATCAAGCATACCAGCACAGTCTTTTGATTCTAATAGTAAGGATCATTGCACTAATGCATGAGGATTTGTGATAATGTTGCAGAAATTTTACTATCAAAACTGAACTGCACAGCAATGACTTTTGTTATCATGGTTTCTAATAACTATTCAGCATGAATTGACCCTACATATGTTGTATAGCAAGAGTATGTCCACCACTCTGACCAAGTGAAAGCGGAGACAGCAAACAAAACATTTCAAAATTCATAGAATACATATGCTGTAATGATATTGGATTGGATATAATCATTACCACTAAGACTGGATTTGTACTCCTTTCTCCAGTATTACTTGTTCCTTGTCTCATTGTTCCTTCCTTTTTTCTCTTTGTTCACAGCCTGTCTTCCCTCCTCCTCACTGTCTCTCCTATCTCACATCCTTTCATCCACTTTTGTTTTGAATGCCTCTTGCTATAATGTTCACTGCTTTATATATCTTTACCTGATACTCCATCTCTGTATTGGCATACAAAGGTGGGAGGCAGACATCCCCCCCACCGTAAGGATTTTCCCATTTCTCCTGTGCTGTGTGATGCACCAGTTATAAAAACGGGACCAGCAGCATAGTGAATCCAGAAATAATCTGCCAAAAGCTGCAATAAAGCAACCAAGAAGAACAAGAATTCTTTCCTGCTCAGTGGCTGAACTATGCCCAACAATATGGAGCGAGAGGTGACAAAGAGAGTACTCATGCTGCTGCTTCAATGCAAACAAAGCCACAACAAAATGACTTTGGTCATTATGAAAAATGAACCCATTTGATTACGCCAGTGTATCAACTATTTGAGAATAAAAAGGAGTTGAGCACAAGTAGTGAGCTCTCATCCATCTAAAATGCATATGTTGAAATTCAAATCTTGAGACTTACAAAACAAATTTGAAAGCTAATTTTGATGATTATTTTTTTTAATAGGAAGACAACTCTGTGTACTTGGGAAAGGGTGAACATGAGAGTGATTTTCTCCCTGAACATTCATGTCACTGTGATGTATATGTGCAGTACAGGAACTACAAAAATCATTACAGTGATACTCCCACAAAATTGATTTTCTGTTGCAGTTGTAAGTCACTTATTAGCAAAAATCTGAAGAAAAATACACCTTTTAATAGGAGCAGTATATAACCAACTTCTTTTCTTGTTCTACTGTAATTAGTACAAATATTCTTTATGTGCTGATTTTGTATTTGTAGATGCATTAGATTATCAAAACAATTTTTCAGCTAACTTTGTAATTATCCAATTTAGATCCTTATATAGCTATGCTTTCTTGGTTTTTGTACCCTAAGGTGAATAACAAGAGTGCACAGAGAGACTGTAGAAATTTTCTTAATTTTTTTGTGGCATAGTTCTCAATATTTTACCCAAACCAATCATGATTCTCACATGAGGAGGTAATATAGAATGATAGACTATGAAACTTGTGATCTGTACACCCAATGGCTCCTGATTACTCTATAGATCTGCACACTCAAAGGATAATTTTAGCAAAAATCCTGTTTAGATGGTTTTTATACCTCTGGTCTGTCACATCTTTAGTTTCTTTCCTGATCAATTTTCATTGATTTTTTGCAGTTATGCAGTGGTGATATCCACATGCAATCTGATCTTATTAAAGGCTTTGAGAGCCCTTTGGCATCTTGGACCCATTATGAACAACAATCCTAACAAATCAAACAAAATCTTTTTATGGCACTTGATCCAGAGAGCTATTTCTGGAACAAGCAAGGGCTTATGTGTGTATAGTGGGGCTTCTGCCTTTCATGTTCTAACAGCATCTCCTCCTGCTGTATCACAGACTGCTTTTGAAATATCCCAAGTGTACAAGCTCAACTTTCAAGAAATGCTTGAGGTTCCTCTTCTAGGAAAAATCAGAAGCTCCATTGTGTGCATGGTGCCCATTATGTGGGCTTCAGGATTGCTGCCATAACGGCCAGGAAAGACAGGTTGCTTACCTGTAACCGTGGTTCTTCAAGTGGTCATCTGTTCAATCACACACAGGGGCTCCGCGCCTGCGCAGTGGCCATTTCGGGACGTTCTAAAACTGAGGAGAATTGGGCGGGAGCCCCTCCCCCATCGCACGTGCTCCTTTGTGCAGCTCCCGCCCGTTCCCTCAGTTCCCTGAGACCGCCTATTGCAAGCCTCGAGACCGAAGGAAAAAAACATTTTACATCTTGAACCCGACATCGAACTTGAACTTGATATCGAGAACCACTCTTAATCAATTTTTTTCGAACTCGACGTAGAAACTGAGACGATAACCTAATAATCATCTTCCTCCAATCCCATTTGGATATCCACTGAAATCAATTTAGACACCGAAGTGGGGATGGATGGATGGGTGGGTGGTGTGATTGCACAGATGACCACTCGAAGAACCATGGTTACAGGTAAGCAACCTGTCTTTCTTCTTCGTGGTCTCTGTGCATCACACACATGGGCAGAGTAGCAAGCTGACTTACCGGAGGTGGGTCGGTGTCAACAGTCATAAAGCCACTGATGACAGTCCCGCTCTGCCGAATGCATTCCGTGCCCTCGCACGAACATCGAGGTGGTAGTGCCGGATGAATGTCGTAGCCATAGGGGTGGACCAAGTCGCCACTTGACACAAGTCTGGTAAGGAGATTCCCCTTCCAAATGCCGTCGAAGTGGGAAGAGCTCTGGTTGAATGAGCTTTAATCGTCTCTGGTAGTTGTTTATTAGCGAGTTGGTATGCTAATTTAATGGTTTCTACGATCCAAGATGCAAGCCTTTGTTTTGATACTGGGTTCCCTATCTTGGGATTTCCATAACAAATGAATAGTTGGTTAGTCTGTCTAATCGCTTTAGCGCGTGCAGTGTAGAAGGCAAGAGCTCTTACGAACATCCAGGCAATGTAAAGTTTTTTCGATTGCAGAGTTTGGTGACTGAAAAAAAGCTTTTAAAACAATGTCCTGCCTCAAATGAAATTCTGAGACAACTTTGGGCAAAAACCAAAGATCGGTTTTTAAAACAAGTTTGTCACGATGAAAAGTGGTATAGGGTGGAACTACAAGTAGAGCGCAGAGTTCACTTGCCCTTCTCACTAATAGCCACTAAGAAGACTGTCTTCCATGTGAGAAGTCTTAGATCGATGGTTGCCATGTGTTCGGAAGGTTTCCCAGTTAGAGCTCGTAGAACGAGCAGCAGATCCCAACTCGGAATTATATCTCTTGTTGGTGAATGCAAGTTCTTGAGCCCTTTCATGAACTGCTTGGCGATCGGGTTGGTAAAAACCGAGGACTGAGACAAAGTTGTTCTGTACGCTGATATTGCTGCTAGATACACCTTAATTTAAGAGTATTTCAATCCACGAAGCACTAGTGAGTGTAGAAACTCCAAGATAATAGAAATCGTGCAAGATTTTGGGTCGCTGCCCAACGTGTCTGTAAACTTCGAGAATGCAGCCCACTTTCGTTCATAAGAAAGTCTTGTAGAGGGTTTCCATGCCGCTAGTAGAATCATAGAATCATAGAAAAGTAGAGTTGGAAGGGGCCTACAAGGCCATCGAGTCCAACCCCCTGCTCAGTGCAGGAATCCAGGTCAAAGCATCCCTGACAGATGGCCGTCCAGCTGCACGCACCTTGAATGCCTCCAGAGTGGGAGAGCCCACCACCTCCCTAGGTAGTTGGTTGCATTGTCTTATTGCTCTGACACTAACCAGTGCCGAGTAAAGGGGAATTATCACTTTCCGCGATTTGGAAGCTATACTTCTATTAATGTAGGCCAAAATAGCATTTGCCTTTTTTGCAGCCACATCGCATTACTGGCTCATATTCAGTTTGTGATCTACCACAATTCCAAGATCCTTCTCACTTGTAGTATTGTTGAGCCAAGTGTCCCCCAATCTGTAACTCTGCATTTGGTTTCCTCTCCCTAGGTGCAGCACTTGGCATTTATCCCTATTAAATTTCATTCTGTTGTTTTCAGCCCAGCGCTCCAGCCTATCGAGATCACTTTGAATGTTGTTTCTGTCTTCCAGAGTATTAGCTGTTCCACCCAACTTTGTGTCATCTGCAAATTTGATAAGCATTCCCTGCACCTCCTCATCCAAGTCATTGGGCCAGTCACGGATCCCCAGCCGCGAGGACAAGATGCCGTAAGATGTTTTTTTATTGCTTCAGGGAAACCCTCTGTTTGCTCTATCTTATTCTCCAAGCCACTAGGTTTAGTGATGTGAGATCTGGATGTAGAATGATCTTGCCTTTGTGTTGAGAAATCAGATTTTCTAGAAGTGGTAATCGTATATATTCTTCTCTGGATAGATGCAGTAGGTGGGAGAACCACGGTTGCCGGGGCCACCACGGTGTTATCAATATGCAGTTTGTTTTGTATTGTGATATTCTCGATATCACTCGAGTCAGTAGCAGAATTGGAGGAAAAAGGTAATATAGTTTCCCGATCCAGTCTATCATAAACGCATCTGCCATCGAGTTTGGATCCGATCCTGCCCTGCTGCAAAACAGTGGACAGACTGCGTTCTCGGTTGTTGCAAATAAATCCACCTGTGGTTTGCCCCATTGCACAAAGAGTGCTTTCAGGACTTTTTCGTTTAGCTGCCATTCGTGGGATAGAATGGAGACTCTGCTCAAGGCATCTGCTAGTACATTGGTCTTTCCTGCAATGTGAATTGCAATAAAGGTCATTTGCCTTGGCAAAGCCCACTCGTACAGCTGTAAGGTGAGCCTTGTTAGGTGCGTTGATCTCGTGCCACTCTCCTTGTTTATGTAAGCCACGACCGTTGTGTTGTCTGTGGCGATTTGAATGTGACACCCTGAGAGTTGGTGTTCCAGGGCACGAAGGGCTTTCCACACCGCCATCAGTTCTAACCAATTTATATGCATTTTCCTGTCTCTTGCACTCCAGGTGCCTTGTACTACTTGGGGTCCCGAGTGGGCGCCCCAACCTAGGAGTGACGCATCCGTCGTCAGCATGCGGGTCGGTGTCAGATGGTGTAAAGGCATGCTTCCGGATAGGTTTGGCTCATGCATCCACCATTTCAGTGAGTCCTTGACTTTTCTAGCTACAAGTAGTCGTTTGGATGGTTTATTTATTTATTTATTATTTATTTATTATATTTATTAATCGCCCATCTGGCCGGCCACCCGGCCACCCTGGGCAATGTACAACCAAAATAACACAATAAAACAATACAATAAAATATAATAATTAAAACAGTATAACAATTTCTTTTAAAATCCTAACCCACCCCATATTCCCACCTGAACAGCCATGTTTTTAATGCACGGCGGAAGCTCATCACGGAGGGGGCATGGCGAAGATCACTAGGGAGGGAGTTCCATAACGTGGGGGTCGCCACAGAGAAGGCCCTCTTCCTAGTCCCCACCAGCCTGGCTGCTCTGGCTGATGGGGTAAGGAGAAGGCTGTCTGTAGCAGATCTTGTTGAGCGGCCTACTTGATGTTGCTGGAGGCGCTCCTTGAGATAAACTGGGCCGGAGCCGTGTAGGGTTTTAAAGGTCAAAACCAACACCTTGAATTTGGCTCGGCAAGCAACTTGTAGCCAGTGCAACTTCTTAAGCACTGGCGTGATGTGATCACGCGGGCGGCTGCCCTTAATCAGGCAAGCCACCGCGTTCTGTACCAGCTGAAGCTTCCGAACCGTCTTCCAGGGTAACCCCACGTAGAGCGCATTACAGTAGTCTAGGTGAGAGGAGACCAAGGCATGAACCACTGATGGGAGCAGGTGATTAGGAAGGTAGGGGCGCAGCTGCCATATCAGATGGAGTTGATACAGCGTCACCCGGCTCACAGCTGACACCTGAGCCTCCATGGACAGCTGGGAGTCTAGAATGACCCCCAAGCTGCGGACCTGGTCCTTCAGGGGTAGATGTACCCCATTCAGCACCAGGTCAACATCCCCTAACCTCCCCTTGTCCCCCACCAGAAGTACCTCGGTCTTGTCGGGGTTCAGCTTCAGCATGTTCCTTCCCATCCAGCCACCCACTGACTCCAGGCACTTGGACAGGGTCTCAACGGCCAACCTAGGTGAGGACTTGAAACAGAGGCACCCCAAACCTCCTGATGATAGCTCCCAGCGGCTTTAGGTAGATGTTAAATAACATTGGGGAGAGGATGGAACCCTGCGGCACCCCACAAGTGAGCGGCTGAGGGTCCGAAGCCTCCTCCCCAAGAACTACCCTCTGGTACCTTCCAGAGAGGAAGGACCGGAACTACTGCAATACAGTGCCTCCCAAGCCCAAGCCCTCCGGGCGGTCCAGGAGGATACCGTGGTCAACGGTATCAAAAGCCGCTGAGAGATCGAGGAGGATTAGAAAGGAGCATTCGCCCGTATCCAAAGCCCTCCTCATATCATCCACCAAGGCGACAAAGGCCGTCTCCGTCCCATGTCCAGGCCTGAAGCCCGACTGGCATGGATCTAAATAATCGGCTTCATCCAAGTGTGCCTTCAATTGCGCACCCACCACCCGCTCGATCACCTTGCCCAGAAATGGTAAATTGGAGACTGGGCGAAAGTTGTTTAGATCTTGGGATCCAAGGAGGGCTTCTTTAGAAGTGGTCTTATTACTGCCTCCTTGAGGGCTGATGGCATCACTCCCTCCTTGAGGGAGGCATTCACCACCGCCTTGATCCCCTCACCCAGTCTCTCCCTACAGCTCATGATGAGCCAGGACAGGCAAGGATCAAGCAGGCAGGTGGTCGGCCTCACAGATGAAAGCACCTTGTCCACTTCATCAGAAAGAAGAAGCCGGAACCGATCCCACAAAACCGGTCTGCCATTGGCCTCCTCCATTGGTTTGTCTGTTTGTGGATAAAAATTTCGAATAAACCAATTTTGCAGTGTCCTCATTCGAAGTCGAGCGTGTTGTACGACGGAAATGGTCGATGCCATATGCCCGAGCAGACACTGAATGGAGTGAGCGGATGATATCCTTCGACTGAAGATTGTTTTTGTCGTGGTATTTTCTTGATTCTGTCTAGAGGTAGATACGCCCGACCATTGTTCGCATTTAATCTCGCCCGGATAAACTGAATTTCTTTTACAGGGTGCAGTACCTCTTCGAGTTCAAGCAGAGACCTAGATCTTCCATCAGACGGAGGGTATCTGAGAGCTCTTGTCGAAGCCTCAACTTCGATGGTGCCACAATCAGCCAGTCATCGAGATATGGGAATATGTTGATGCCTCTGGTTCGAAGAGAGGCACAGATGACTGCGATGCACTTCGTGAACACCCTCGGCGTGGTGGAGAGAGTCCGAGAGACCGAATGGAAGAACCGTGAACTGGTAAGTATTCTCTGCTATTCGGAACGGTAGATATTTTTGACTGTCCTCGTGGATCGCGATGTGGAAGTATGCATCCTTGAGATTGATGGATGCAAACCAGTCGGTCCTGCGTAATAGAGGCAGGATCGATTGGAGTGTGACCATTTGAAACTGTCTTGGTGTGATGAATCGGTTGACAGTCCGTAGGTCCAGGATCGGTCGGAGACCTCCTCCTCCCTTTTTTGACACCATAAAGTACCTTGAATACAGCCCTTCCTGCAGGTTTGTTTGGAGAACTGGTATTACAGCTCCTTTTTGTAGAAAGATACTTCCTCCAATAGTGTTGGATTTGGTTTGGTGGTGCGAATGCCAAAAAAGTGAGGTAGAGCTTTGAATTCGATCTTGTAACCGTGCCGAATGATGTTTAGGACCCAGCGATCTGTGGTGATGTTTTCCCATGATCGTAGGTGTTGGCATAGATGGTTCCCGAAGATGGTTTTTTGGGTTGATGTTATTTTGTCGGTCCTTCCTTGTATTTGACTGATTTACGATGGACGGGCAAAAGAAGTCAAACCCGACGCTTAGAAAAGTCTGCATCCCTGCGGCCTCCTCGGTACCGAGGCTGGTATGAAGTACGCTGAGGTGCCTGGGTGGTCCTTCCTCTAGACTGATGATCACCTCCTCTATAGACACGCAATGTCGATTGGAATGGTCCCGTTGTACAGTCATGCCTTGGATTGAGAGCATAATTCATTCCAGAAATGTGCTTGTAATCCAAAACACTCTTATATCAAAACGAAATCCCCCCCAAAAAAATTGTACAGAGATTTTAAATTTAAGCCGTACTACAGTACTGGTATTGCAAGACTTCGCTTGTATATCAAGTTAAAAAAAATTAAATAAATATTTAAAAATTTGCTTGTCTTGCAAAACGCTCTCAAACCAAGTTACTTGCAATCCAAGGTATTACTGTATATTGGAATTGGCCCCATCGCCTCTTCCTATACCGTCTCTGCTGAAGTTGAGGAAGTAGGCCCATTTTTTTGGCATTTGTCTGTGCCTTTTGTACAGCATCTAGAGTCATCCGTCGTTGTATTAAACAGGCCATCCCCATCGAATGGTAGATCTTCGATGTGTGCCTTTGTGTCTGTGGAGAGGTTCGAAGAGCGTAATCATGTGTGTCTTCTGAGAGCCACTGATGCGATCATCGAACGAGCATGGCTGTCTGCCTGGTGTCTAGCAGTGTTCATCTGCAGAGCAGTCATGCTTGTAGCCTCTTTTTGGAAAACTCGGGTTAACTCTTGTTTTTCATCCGGGAGATAGTCACATAAGTCTCCCATTTTCTCGATCAAAAACATATGGTATCGTGCCATCACCGCTTCATAATTGGATATCTTAAGCCCCATAGAGGAAGAGGCATACACTCTGCGGCCGTATGAATCTAGTCGTTTTCCTTCCTTATCGGTGGGGAAAAGTATGCTGCTTCCCACTGCGGGATTGTGCCGATTTATCTATGATCGAATTTGGAACTGGACGTGAAAAAATAAATTTCGCACCGTCCTCCTGTACTCTGTACATAGATTCTAATTTTCTTCTAGCCGTGGGATTTGTTGTTGCTGGTGTCTTCCAAGTTTCTTGTACTGTCTCCAGCAAGGTAGGAAGAAATGGTATCAATGTAGTGGAGGTTTGTGCAACTTTTAGAATATTATATATTGGATCTTTTGTTTTTGGCTCTTCCGTTTTAGATTCCAAACCTAGAGCCGCCGTCATCTTGGAAACATGCTCCGCAAAGGAACCCATGTCCTCAGAAGGAGAGATTGCAGCTTTTGATTCGACTTGAGGGTCTGGTGAGATGGAATGTGTCGAAGAAGTAGGGATGTTACACTTTGTCTCGCGCAGGCTGAGCGGGACCGAACTCGGCCCCGCTTGTGCCCGCGCGAGGCTTGCGGACCTACCTGCGGGCCTACCGGGTCCTGGAGAGGCTCGCCTCTCCGTGGCGAGCCGCCCGCACCATCCTCTCTGGTCCTGTCATGTCATTTCCGGCAAGTGACTCATGCTTGCTGAGAATCTGACAAGACTATGTACATCAGGCTGGGTAATCCACCCACCTGCATGCATGATGGTCCATCCAGGTAGGGCTTTGTATGTGAAAAAAAGCTTCTGCACTTGCTATTTTTCTTTTGTATGGCCCTTAGCTAGATCAGAGCATTTGTTGGTCATTAACAGAGTGCTACTTCTATGAACACATTAAAGCAGAGCATGATCTATATAGCAAAGAGCACTATTAAACCATGGTAAATAAATTAAACATACTACAACTTAAGTACCAAAGGGGACAAATGATAATATGTAGGATATTCTTTAGCATTTTCATAGAAGAAGACTTTTGGGAAAGTGAAGAAGCAAAAATGTTCAGGAAATAGGAAGAAGTAATGCATGAAAGACATCTCAAAAGCTGTTCCATGCATTTCACGATGGATTTCTAATGTTATTAAAGAGTAATAATTAGAAAAGGTAAAGCAAGGCACTAAGAAAAAACTGAACAATTATCACCATACCTGCTGTTGATCTCTTAATGCTGCTTCAGCCCTGACTTTGTGATCACAGAAGTCCATAAGCTTATTTTTGTCATTTAGATAACAGATCTGGAGCATCTGATATTCTTGTGCTAAACGCAGATTTTCATTCATTGCGTCATCAACAGAAATCTAGAGAGAGAGATTTCTGATTACCATTACAAACCATTTTTAAAAGCTACGATCTCATTTCCAAACATCTCAATAGTATTCATTCAGGCTCCTTCTCCATAGTGCGGCAATTCCCATCCAAATCTCCCCTGTGAAGATGTTTTTTTTTAACAAACCTTAAAGAGATAGGAGATCTGATCTAGAGCCTCCATCATATTGTTTATTTTGTCCCTTAGATATAACAATAAAAAGAATGCAACAATGTAAGTGGGGGGAAGCGATTGTCTCTTTTCAGGATTAATATAGGACACCACATATTTTCCCCCCTCTACAATCTCACTTTGACTGAAGGACCTAAACAGTTTCAATTATAATGGTGGTGACATTTAACACTTACAAGTAATTAACATTTCTATAGTGATCACAATCCTAGCAAATAAGTGAATATTAAGAATACTGTGACAAAGGTAATTATTTGCAAAGAGTAAAAGGTCAGCATTTTAATTGCAAACAAGAAAGGTAGATGAAGATTTCACAAGCAATGTACTCCAGATTAATAAAAGAAACAGATACTGCAGCATGCAAATAACCAAAAAGTGAAAAGAGATTGATTTGAAAGTTGCCACCATCCATTATGCTTCTTTAAGATCAGTGGAGAAAAATAGTTTTTCAAAGGTGTAACAGGAATGCCTTAAAAAAAAAATCCGTAGGCTACAATTCTAAACACACTTGTTTAATCTTTCTAGGATGTTTCCACTCTCTCCCCATGAATCTTGCTGCTCCAACCATCATGTAGACTCTTTTAACTTGTCTCAAGCTTCATCTGTCTCTTACTTTACCACTAAGCCCTTCTGTGACCTCCAATCTAGTAGTCACTCAGTTCTCTGCTGCTCTTTGCTCACAGCTTCAATGGCAATTTTTTAAAAAATTGTTACATTAAGACGTAAGATGTAAGGTTATGATAGTTTAAATGCCCCAAATTAAAACTTGCACATTTGAGCACTTCATCTTCAAGGGGATGCATTATCCAGTGTGGCTTAGTGGTTAGAGTGCTGGACTGGGACTCGGGAGACCCAGGTTCTAGACCCCACTTGGCCATGAAGCTCACTGGGTGACTGACTCTCAGCCTCACCTACCTCACAGAGTTGTTGTGAGGATACAATGGAGAAGAGGAGGATTATGTAAGCTGCCTTGGGTCCTTGCAGGAAAAAAGGTGGGGATATAAATGCAATCATCATCATCATCTTAACTTTGTACTGTGTCATGAAGCAGTAGCAGGGAGAGAAAGCACTACTTTGGGGAGGGACCAGAGCTCAATGGTAGAGCACATGCTTGCATGCAGAAGGTCACAGATTGAATCCCCAGCACTTCCAGTTAAAAGGTCCAGGTAGAAGGTGATGAGAAAGACCTCTGTCTGAGACACCGGGGAGCTACTGCCAGCCAGGCAGCGTAGACAATACTGAGATAGATGGACAAGCAGTCTGTCCTCATATAAGGCAGCTTCCTGTGTACATGATTCTTATAACACCTGTTTTAACAACCATGAAAAAACTTATGCTTGAGGCAAAAGGGATCTGCTTGCCCCACATGTTCACTGAGTATGCAGAACTTTGCATGCTGGCCCTGCAGTTGATCTATCCACCAGCCACATACGTATACCTCAATGTGCCTACAGTATTAGTGTGAAAGGGGCCCAATCATGTAGAAGAGGGAACTTGGGGTGTGTGGCCACTTCTACATGTTCAGTATGGATGTGTAGGGCAGAAATATGTGCACATCTCTAAAGTAATCTGTATTTATTTAGAAACCGCTGCACCCCAACTTTTCTCCTAGGAGTTCAAGGCAGCTAACAGTAATATTTCAAAAGGGGGGGGGAGTTAACGTTTTAGGTTAACAATTTTGTTAACAATGAAAAACTTCCTTTCAATAATCGCTAAACATTAAAACATGGAAATAACAGAAAGCAGCAGAAAATAACGCAACAGTATACTGAGGCTAAGAGACTTAAGGCACAATCCTATGCACGTTTAGACGGGGGGGGGGAATCCTACAACTCCCATAGCTGGCTGGGGAATGCTGGGAATTGTAGGGCTTTTTCCTGTCTAAACATGCATAGGATTGCGCCCTAAGCCAGCTTACTAAATTGGTGGCTATCCTTCATACACCATCCAGGATAGCCACCACCTTAGTAAGCGGGCTTCGTTTGTTTGCAGCGTTTGCATTTTATAAGATTGCCCCTGACAAAAAAGCTTTTGTCTCTGAAACGTGCTGGGCTTAAATAAACAATTTTCCCTTTGGCACCTTTGAAAACATGTTCTCGTTTTGCTTTCCATTCATCCTGGGTGCCTCCGTTCTGGTTTCTGTTTGTATACACAGACACACACATACAGAGGTTGTATGCCTTTTAAACCATTAATTCGCTATTTTAATTAATAGTTTCTCACAGAGAACCCTTTCCACACTGACTTGCCTGTTGAGGAAGCCCTGTATTTTCCAGAGGATATCTGGGTGTGTTCTAGGGCAGGGGTGTTGAACCTCTTTCAGCCTGAAGGGCCAAATTCAATTTCAGAGAAGTTCTCAGCGGCTACATTCCAGTTGTGGGCAGGGACAAAAATACAAAAAAATACCAGCATATTTTAACTTAAAGCTTTCACTGCCAGTAACGAAGCCTTAGGAGAGGCATTTCGACCCCATAGAATGGGGAAAATCTGCACAAAAGGCAAGAAACCACGAAACAATTGGTGTTTGGGGAGAAGGAGGTGGAGCCAGGGGGGAAAGACATGGCAATATGGGGAACCCCAGGTGGGCTGGATTTGGCCCATGGACCTGAGGTTCCCCGGCCTTGCTCTAGAATAGAATAGAATAGAATAGAATAGAATAGAATAGAATTACTTTATTATGGTCAATGACCAGCAGATAAACATTACATGATAAATGTAATAAGCAACATTAAATAAACATTGTTTATAAATATTATACACATATACTAAAACCCAGTTATAAAATACAGATACAACAAATTTAAAGCTGTCCCTTAGCCATTGGCACTACTGAATCAGAAAAGATTAAAACAGGATCGTTAGATTCAGCCAAAACATCGCAACATCACAAGCATTTCACCCCTTATAAATAATTCAATACAAAAGTGTGTACAATCATCAGTAAACCACTGGAGAGAGGTTGCACCAATCACCGTCCACCACACAGCCAGCCAGAAACAATTACAAAGTCATGTGGCTGCGGCAAGCCATCGCTGCCGTACAATATCTAGCTACATGACTTGTGATATGAGGATCCTTGTCAGAGAGAAGAAGCTTGACATAAAATTCATCAGGTCTCCCAGGAAGTTTATGAATAATTGGAGACACGAGATCCCTACGCAAATCTTGATTTTAAAAAAGGCAGTATAGGAGAACATGCCCCACAGTTTCGACTTGGCCGCTGTTGCAGAGGCACAAGCAATCCGAGAAAGGCATGCATTGGAATCTCCCCTCCAAAAGCTTTGAGGGTAGAACATTAAATCTGGCTAGAGTGAAAGCTCTTATGGTCTTTGTTGACATTGAACTAGCCAGATACAAAGGGAGAGTAAAAGCATTGTTCGTGACGGCACTGTGTTTACCCATCGAGCCTACATGATCCTGGAGTTCTATGTCCCAAATCCTTTGTTTAACTGCTGCTTTAGCATTAGCATAACCCATCTCTATAAGAATATTAGGGGAGAAGTCAATTCGCAATATTTCTTCTGAGAGGAAATGTTTCCAATTTGTTTGGAAAGAATCCAATAGGGTCAGTAGAGCCAAGCCTTCTGGAAAGAAAATAAGCTTTAGCCAATAATTAATCATGAGGACTTTAGTATGCGCTCGTATAGAAACTAAGCCGGCCTCGAGGCGAAGAGCTACATTAGAAGTACAGGGAGGTATGGCCAAAATAGATCTCACAAATTTGGTTTGAACAATCTTGAAGGGGTGCAGAATAGAACAAGCAAACAGCTGGGATACATAGAGCATTTGGGGGATAACTTTACCCTTAAATACTTGAATTACTGATGGAACATGTCACCCCCCTTTGGTATAAAAAAATCTGGTTAAAGCTGCTACACTTTTCTGAGCATTCATTGCTGCAAGCTTTATTTGGGGGGACCAAGATCCAGAGGAATGGAAAACTATTCCTAAATATTTGTAACTCGATATCTGCTCAATAGAGATTCCATTTATGGTCCAATTATGCTTAATTCTCTTTCTACTAGTCACCAGCACCTTGGATTTAGAGTAATTAATTACTAACTGCTCATTGCTGCAATAAGAAGAAAAAGCCCTCAGGAGTCTTCTCAAACCAACACAGGTTAATGACAACAAAACTGTGTCATCAGCATATAATAAGATTGAAATAAAGCGTGAGTGTAACTTGGGGGGGGGTGGGGTGAAAATCAGGGTTTGATAAATTGACCACAATATCATTGATATAAAAATTGAACAAAGTGGGAGCTAATATACAGCCCTGTTTTACCCCGTTGAACACTGAGATAGAATCAGACAAAACTCCAGCTGAGTTACAAACGACCCGTAAGCGGGTATTTTCATATAGGCGCCGCATTAACAAAAGGAGCCGCCTGTCTATATTTGTAGCTTCAAATTTGGCCCAGAGCTTATCTCTTGGGATTATAGATTCATAGATTCATAGATCATATAGTTGGAAGGGGCCTACAAGGCCATCGAGTCCAACCCCCTGCTCAATGCAGGAAACTAGAGGAGGGGTCTCCCATCCAAGTAATAACCAGGCCTGACCCTGCTTAGCTTTCCACACTCAGACAAGCTGAGCCAGCATGAGCCACTTAAAAGCCTTGCTCTAGGGAATGCAATCAGTTTATGCAGGGTGAGGGGAGGGCCAGACTCATGGACCTTCACCTATGCCTCTTGTAAATGTGTGTGTGTGTGTGCAACCCTAAATTCCTTGCAGATGACATTGCATGGGACATTGGTAGGGGTGGGCAAAACTGTTTCAGGGAATGTTGCTCTCCAGAACTGTTCTCATTCAGAATTTCCCCCACCCCCATCCCCCAATCTGCACCATCGCTACAAAGGAAACCCAGGGTTTTCTGAAATGCAGTTTTAAAACCACTGGTTAGTGGGACTTTTGCTTCTTGTCATTGCACAAAGCCGCTTAAAGCCACTGCACAAAACACCAGTGAAAGGAACTATTCAATGTTGCTTTGGGGGGGGGGGGTTAGGGTGGCATGTAATTTATTAAAACTTTATACCTTATGCCTGCAGATAACAATTTATTTTTTGTCACTGAATTTCATGCACAAATCTAAAAACAATATGATTGGTATGGGCCAAAACAAACATGGCACAGGAGATGTCCCAATGATTTCTTTAAAACAACAACAACCCCCCTTCCTATCATCATCATCATCATCATCATCTTAAAACTTCAATGCAAGTGGAGGGGTCTCTGATTATGATTGAACTGGAGGTGGTTGTGGGAAGCGCGGTTTAAAAACACAAACTAAAAAACTAAAAAAAATGTTGGGAGATTGGATCGTAGATGTGTTGCATTAAGTCTGTTTTGGCCCAATGATTATTTGAAATGAAGGATCCAAAGAGCTGCAAATTAGGCGAGGTGGGTGGGTACAGAATACTACTTGTTCAGTTTTACATGGGTGGTTTTTATTGCACAGTTAGCTACGTGTGAAACAGGTTTCTTCACGTGGAAGAGATTTCCTAGCTGTATTTTGATTTTTATCATACAAAGTTCAGGAGAAAACTGCTTGCATGAAGAAAAACAGAAACTCTATTTTTTATTTATTTATTTATTATATTTATACCCCACCTTTTTTTCCTGCCAGGAACCCAAGGCGGCTTACATAATCCTCCTCCTCCGCTCCATTTTATCCCCACAACAACCCTGTGAGGTAGGTTAGGCTAAGAGTCAGTGACTGGCCCAAAGTCACCCAGTGAGTTTCATGGCCGAGTGGGGACTAGAACCCGGATCTCCCGAGCCCCAGTCCAACACTCTCACCACTGCGCCACACTGGAAGAGCTCTTTGCATTCCAGCCAAAATGTTCTAGAATGAAAATTACTATGTAGAGGATTGCAATTATTGCTGTGATTAATAAATGTTATAATCTAATCTTAGAATAGAAATTCACAGTTCACTACATGTTCATAAATATATTTTCTAGGAAATTATTTTCTAACTTTTAATGAATACTGTGACAATTAACTTCCTTTTCTACAAATCTGATCCCAGAGGGAGGATCATTTTTCCTCACATCCTCCTAGAATGCCAAGGCCTGCTAGAGTTCTAAGGATTGCCGTCTTTGTACTATTCATTTTCCAAAATGGTATATAACATTAAAATATTAATTAGAACATACCTAAAGTGTTACTCTCATAAAACCCCTTAACGTCTGTAAGCATTTTTAGTTCTGAAGAACAACACATGAAGCAACTTTGCTGACAGAATTTCTAACTCATCGAAATTTTGTACTTTATTTCACTGACAAGCCATTTTGCTTGACTGAACCAGTCAGTAGCAATGGACATGGCTGACACCCAGTGGTCTTTCAGGTAAGAATTAAAATACACACACACACACACACACACACATACCTTTTTATACTTCAGAGCTGACAAAAATGACTCTTCAGTTCTTTTAACTAAGATAGTATGTGTTCTCAAGGTGTAACCTGATCTCTGAATATTCTTAATATTTTCAAATGGAAGGTTAAAGTATAAAAATTAATGACTGAAACACCTGCTACTTTGTTTACTTTGCGCCTCTTTACATATTCAGCTCATTTATGTTCCTATAATTGTGAAGAACCAGCTGGATGGTTTTCAACCTGTTCTGAAGGAGGTTGCACTGGATCAAGCTCACAGTTTGGGGGTGCTCCTAGATCCATCATTGTCAATGGAGGCACAGGTGGCCTTGATGGTCCAAAGCACCTTTTATCAGCTTAAGTTGATATACCAATGTGACCCTATTTGGACAGAGGTAGGATTACTACAGTTATCCATCCTCTGGCTAACTCCTGTTTGGATTACTGCAATACATTATATATGGGGCTGCCTTTGAAAACAGTCCAGAAACTTTAGCTGGTCCAAAATAGGGTAGCAAGATTGTTGACTGGAACAGGCTGGGCCACCATACCATGCCAGTGCTTTTTCATCTGCACTGCCTGCCAGTCCATTTCTGGGCCCAATTCAAAGTGCTGGTATAAAGCCCTAAACAGATTGGGACCAAGTTATCTGAAGGATCATTCCTTTGACATTTACCTACCTGGATTAGAATGTCATCTTCAGAAGTCCTTCTCAGGATGCCCCCATTGAGTGAGGTTCAGCAGGTGGCTACCAGAGAAAGGGACTTTTCAGTAATGGTGCCCTGATTATGCAATGTCCTTCTAGGGAGGCTCACCTAGTGCCTACATTGTGGTTTTTTTCAATGCCAGGGAAGATCTTTTATTCTTCCAGGTGTTGTAAATCGTCTTAAGGTTGCTTTAAGATTATTTCTAAGAACGTTTCAGATTATCAGTATTTAATTTCCTGCTGTGGATATTGTTTTTATCATTGCTGGTTTTATTTTATTCAGTTTGTAATATGGTAGACATTATAAAATTTATAAAATAAAATTTATTGTATTTTTAGTGTTTTATTATTTTACATTTTGTTAACCAGCCAGAGGACTGTGTTGAGTGGGCAGTATATAAGTGTTGAAAACTAACATACAAGCAAATAAATAAATAAGATGGCCTGCATGACTTTAGTATTAATTTAACTTTACGTTTAAGTTACCATGAACTATTAAAATCATGGATGTACTATCACTGTGAAAGACTAGCACCAAATGTGCCCATTTCTCTATGAGGTTGCTTAAGAAACAAAATTAAACTGTTCCAACTTATTTTCCTTTTAAACAAGCATAAAAATAGTAAACACATGTCAGGCTGTAGAAGAAACCTTCACACACACACACCAATGAAATAATATGTAGTAACACTGCACACAGAAGATCACTCTCAGGTTCTATCACTCTCAGGTTCTATATTCACAGTCCTTAAGCAAGAATTAGAATCCGCACTTCTCCCATAAGCATGCATTGGAAGAGTGAAAAAATCCCACTCTTACCACTCTTTACCCCATGCATGCCAATTGTGAGGATGACAAAGGGTAACTAATTTGCTTTCAACTCTCTTGATCACATACCTCTAGATCAGACTGATTGATCTGTGCTCCTTGTGTAGTTCTGCATTCACCTCAAGTATCCTAAGCAAGAATATTCAAATCCCCTTAACTGATTAAACCCTGCATTCTCAGAGGCATCCTTCCTTCCTGTGACTCACTGAAGCTGCAAGGTGAAACAGTGGAAGGCCAGGAAAGCTGCTCTTGGTGGGAGGTCTCTCCTTGTGAAATGCTCTATTTCCAAAATCAAGTTGTGCTTGTACCTTAACAACTTTACAATTAAATTAACAGTCCTTCTATTTTCACAGACCTCTGCCCAGATGAAGAGTAGCATAGTCTAGACTTAACAACTTATTGCAATACTTTTCTGCGAAACAAAACAGCTTCCCCAACTACCATGTTCCTTACTGAACAGCAGTGTGTATTAATTTGGCTCAAGTTCATATAAAGACTAGATCCTTCCACCCCAAGATCTGCAGCATCATTGCATGATCCTGTGCCTGTCTCACATCAGACAACAGCAACCTAGACTTCTTTCAGTGTCCTTGTTTGGCTTTTAGATTATATTTCATGTATTCAGGAAGACAAATTGTCCTCTACTGTTATTAAGGTACACAACCTCCTTAATGCGTGCATATTCATTGCCCATAATATGAGTTAGCATTGAACCCAGAACTTCAGATCCCCAGCTGAAATGTTTTGGCCCTTAATTTTAAATTCTCACAATGACGTGAATAGCATATCTCCCTGCATTTATTTAGAAACTGTGGCATTGTTTCCGATTGTAGACTTTTATAAATGAGAGATACATATCTTTGATCAAAACAAAGTTTGATGAGAAGTAAGAGAATATGAACCCAAGTCAATATGAACTGGATTCAAACACAAGAAAAACTTCCGTATTCAGAAAACAGTATCCAGGATAAATCATAACTAGATAAAGGATATTTGCCATTTTTTCATCAACTCTATGAGCCAATTCACATAATAGAAAAAAGGCTCCATGCAGTTACAGAGAATTGTATCATGTGAATCAAGCCCTTGGTGGCAGTTCCCAGAGTTACAGCAGCATATCTTTCAGTTGCTTCCACTGAAGGAATTGCCTGTGGTGTGGCTGTATTGTGGCATGCTCAGTTCACACCCTTCAGTTCTCCATGCAAATGCATCTCTGAAGACAGTTGGGATTCATTTCCTAGAGTCCGTTTCCAACATTAGAACAAAGCAGCTAAAAATGCACACAATGGAGTCCGATGTAATCATGGATGGATGTTAGAAAAGAAAGGGCACTAACATTCAACCATGGTCTCATAAAACAAACTTAGCCACAATGTTATCAAATAAAGAAAAAAAAAATCACATAACAACTATGGTTTGGATCCAGACATAGTCACGCTTAAAGTAGATCAGTTAAAATCAATGGGACTTAAGTTAGTCAAGTCTCATTGATTTTAGTGGGTCTACTCTAAGCATGACTAAATCGGAATCCAAGCCCATATAATCTAACTTCATTCTTATGAGTTTTTGTTATCACCCATTACTACTACTTTGACAATCCTGTTGAACAGGTAAGCTCTTTTCTTATGGACACATTGGTTACTTCCACACTAGCTCTCCTCGCCAGAACTGGTATGGTGGTCTCATTTGCTCACTCAGGTTTTGCAGAGAGGTTGCTGTTATACCATTGCATTCCAGTTTTTTCCCCTTGTACTCCTGATTTTTTAAAAGACCTGGTCTGTGGCAGTTTTTCTAACTTGCAGCACAACTGTAGTGTCAGCCGCACGTATGAGTACTGGCAAAGCGCTATTGAATTGCCTTCTGGAGGAATGATCTGTGAGGCAGTTAATAACACGGTAGGTGAATGCCCAATTTCTTTCACTCTCCCCCCCATGTCCCTGTCATGACCTGGCCAGTTGTAGTAGTAGTAATAGTAATAGTTGTTTTTAAAAACCCAAAAAACAAAAATAGCTTCTCTCTCGCCTAATGGTGGAGTCAGGGCAAAGGGGTGCTTGGGAGAAGGAGGCTCAGTGTCAAGTCCTTTCTCCCCCTTAGCCTAGCAGCAACACAACTGTAGCTGAAGGCTTTCTGCCACCTGGCTGGCAGAAAGAACAGGTATCGAAAAGGAATGGGAAACAGAAACTATCCTCTTCGTGTGCTTTGTTGACGATATCACACCGATTTTGTATCAACTGCACTGGCTACCAATCTGTTTCCGGGCATAATTCAAAGTGCTGGTGCTTATCTATAAAGCTCTAAATGACTTGGGGCCAGAATATCTAAAGGATTGTCTCCTCCCATAAGAACTTTAAGTTTAAGGCAATCTTCAGATGCCCTTCTGTGTGTCCCACCACCAAATGATGTTAGGCTGGTGGGAACAAGGGATCGGGTCGTCCCTGTGGCAGCACCCTTCCTGTGGAACTCTCTCCCAAAGGAAGTTAGGTTGGCCCCTTCTTTGTTCAGTTTTAGGTGGGCTATTAAAACTGTTTTGTTCTAGCATGGCTTTTTACTATTTTAAATGTATTTAAAATACATTTTAAAATATGCCAGTGTGGCATATTAGTGGTGAGAGTGTTGGACTGGGACCCGGGAGATCCGGGTTCTATTCCCCACTTGGCCATGAAACTCACTGGGTGACTTTGGGCCAGTCACTGACTCTCAGCCTAACCTACCTCACAGGGTTGTTGTGAGGATAAAACGGAGAGGAGGAGGAGAATTATGTAAGCCGCCTTGGGTTCCCTGCAGGAAAAAAGGTGGGGTATAAATATAATAAATAAATAAATAAGCTCCGTGCTGTTTTTAAGATTCTCCCCCACTCTTGATTCTGCTTGTGGTGATGTTTTAAAGTTTTTAAATTGTTTTTTAAAGTTTTAAAATTCTTTTTAAAGTTTTTAAAATTAAAATTTAAATTGTTTTAAGTTTTAATTGTAAGTTGCCTTGGTGGTCCTATGTGGGCCAATAGGCAACTCATCAATTTATAAATAAATACATAAATAAAATATTTTATTAATTTATTTCATCACCACCCCATAAATGGATATAATATAAATTAAAAGAAAAATATATGCTTGTTAAACATTCACTGGGTCCAAGTTTTGGCCTAAACTCCCAGCATGCCCCAGCAGCATAGCTGGTGGGTTGCGGGATGTGCAACTGGGGACCCTGTGGCTTAAATAAACCAGTAAAAATGAGTAATTAAGGTCAATGCCAGTAGGTGGCCAGTAGAAGCAGGAACTGATAACTACATTTTCTAGGGAGTAACTCCATTGAACTGGATGGGGCTTACTTCTGAGTAAACATTTAGAATTACAGCCTTACAGTGAGATCTTAAGTGAGTAATATTCCACCTACTTTTGCCTTTGACATTGGGACAGGCATTGTGGGACTTGAATGGGGAACATTATTTATTAATTTATTTATTTATTATATTTATGCCTCACCTTTTTTCCTGCAAGGAACCCAAGGCGGCTTACATAATCATCATCCATCCTCTCCATTTTATCCTTACAAACCTGTGAGGTAGGTTAGGCTGAGAGTCAGTGACAGGCCCAAAGTCACCCAGTGAGCTTCATGGCTGAGTGGGGACTAGAACTCGATCTCCCGAGTCCCAGTCCAACACCCTAACCACTGCTGTATTAAGGACTATATGGACCATTGTAATAATTCTGCTTTCAGCTGTCTGGGGAACAGCAATGCCTCAGCAATGCTAAAGAATGAAATCCTTCATTCTTCAAAAGGTAGTGGAGTTCTTCAGCTCCATCATTTTAGGTTAGGGTTTTTAATCCACCAGAGTGATTTTGTATTATTACAATCAATGTTCTCTTGTTTCTTAGTGTGGTACGTACCGCTAGTCACACTAAGGCTGGTTTCTTCTTGTCCTTGAAATATGTTTTAATCCCATTTGTATCCTGTCCTGCCTCTGAGGAACTTTTAGTTCAGTGAAGTGCACGTCTTAACCTCACAACTTCCCACTGAAGCTGAGACATATGGATGGATCCAGAGTTTGCTTCTCCTGGCAGTAGCATCCCGAGGCTGACCCAGTTAAAAGGCCAGTGCCATTTTATGTAGCTGTTGGCCTCATGTAGGCAGTAGGGATGGAGTTGTAGGGACTTTGGGGGAAGAAGCTCCTCAGGACTTTCCTGATCATCCAAGGAATCCAAGGTCAACTCACTGGAGTCTGTTAGCAGAGATAACTCATTGCAGTTCAGGGGGTGGTGAAGATGCCAGCATCAGCAGATCTACTCAGGGGGGACTAAGGAGTGGATCCATCTCTAGTATTACTCAAGGATTCTGCATCCAAGGACTCCTGTTCTAGATCCATGAAAATAGGCTATAGTTGAGCGTGATTATCTCCCTACAAAAGAGGGAGAGATGGGTAGGCTTTCCAAATAAGTTTTGGAGAGGAGTTCCTTAGCATTTTAGCTCATGCTGCTCACCAATCTTGGGCAAATGGGTGACTTGAAATTTTGCATCATCAGTGCATGCTTAATTTCTCCTCCAAAACTGTTGTGCAGTATTGTGTAGCTTTAAACTGCTTATATGAGAAGACAGTGAAGGCTTTGGAGCACACCAGCTGCATTCTTGAAAGAATTCCCAAGTGTAGCCCCATGTAGAGTTTACTGTAGCAATCTAGCCTGGAGATGAAGGCATGCATGAATGAAGTCATCGGGTCTGAATCCACAAATAGTATATAGCCTTCATCAGATAAAGTTTCTGAAAAGCATTTCTAGACGTTTCCGGAAAATAAACTTTGAGGAGTACCCAAAAAAGGCTGCAAATTAATGCAACAAAGGAAGCTTAAAAATTAGTGAATGAGACCCAGCAATCAAGGTCACAGAGTATGCCAACCATTATAATTTCAGATTTATCTATAGTCAGTATCATCTTGCCGGTGAAATAGCCTCAGCTATCCACAAAGGGTAACATGAAAGTGAATGATATGAGTTGGGTGTCATCACATACTAACAGGACAGCAACCCCTCCCCCGTGTTTTGCACAATCTTGCCTAGTGGCTTCACAGTCAAATATTTTATCTCCTATTCTATTTTTCTCTCACATCCACCCACCATTTGTAGTTTTACAAACTGAACAGCACATGTGTAAGATCAAACAAAACAACATTAACTAAATGTAACCTAAAATTCAATGGCACTTACTTACTAACAATGTGTAGGATTTGCAGTCTAAAGATATTGTTTGAAGGTCTCCAATAGGATCATTTCAAGTATGAAAGAGTTTGTCGTTCAAAGCTGATTGTGAAATAA
Organism: Shinisaurus crocodilurus; assembly: GCA_021292165.1. Classification (NCBI taxonomy): domain Eukaryota; kingdom Metazoa; phylum Chordata; class Lepidosauria; order Squamata; family Shinisauridae; genus Shinisaurus; species Shinisaurus crocodilurus. The sequence continues at coordinate 167,388,062 of CM037880.1, forward strand.
TATAAATACTGTACATGTTTTAAATTATTGTTTCTAAAGTCCACATTGTTCCTAAACATTTAAGCCAAAATATCTACCTAAACAGAAGTGTACCAAGGCTGAAAATGCTGCTGTAATGTTATGTTTTGTGATGTCATACTGGTATAGCTGTTGGTACATGCCATTCTAAGAACTTAGTGCTCGCACAGAAAGTATTAGGATTGATCTGTAAGGCTGCAATACTGTACCCACTTACTGGGAAGTAAGCCTTGTTGAAGTCACTGGGATTTACCTCTAAGTAGACATGTATAGGATTGTGCTGCAAATTACTTACATTTTTTCTGAAGAAGCTAGTGTGTAACTCTTCAGTTTCTTCAAAATATTTCTCAGGTTTCAAGTTCAAAAATTAATTGCATTACCACTGAACTGAATACTCTCTTGCTATAAAATTTAGCATGTTCTGACCCCATAATTTAGAAAATTGAGGGAAGTAAGTGAAATAACATCAATGTGGACATATAAGATGAAGGATGAAAGTTGGTTTAGGTAGAAGTCGCTGTACTAAAATGAACAAAAATAGTCAATTAAAGACAATTTTGTCACAAACATTTCCAGACAAAACTAGATAAATTTGGGCATTGGGCTGTAAGCAATAAAATCAACAAAGACAAATGTAAGATATTATACACCGGAGTGGCGGGGAAAGTATAAATACAAAATGGAGGAAGCTGCTAGGCTCTATCTGAATATGAATTAACAATGTAATGCAGAAAAGATGCAAAAAAGTAAAATGCAATTTGGAGTTGCATTAAAACAAGCACTGGGCTGCATGAAAAGAGGTAATGTTGTCTGCTCCTCTTTTAAATTATAATATGATGACTGTGCCCAGGAATGACCCTTCCTATAGTTGTATCTACGAGAGATTTATCTATTTATTTATTTATTTATTTACAGTCATGCCTTGGATTGAGAGCATAATTCGTTCCGGAAATGTGCTTGTAATCCAAAACACTCTTATATCAAAATGAAATTCCCCCCAAAAAATTGTAGAGATTTTTAATTTAAGCCATACTACAGTACTTGTATTGCAAGTCGTCGCTTGTATATCAAGTCAAAAATAAATAAATAAATATTTAAAAATTTGCTTGTCTTGCAAAATGCTCTCAAACCAAGTTACTTGCAATCCAAGGTATTACTGTATTTATTATATTTATACCCCGCCTTGATAAACGATTCCTGTTTAGGAAACATGCCCATTGCAGTGTGATGTCACTAGGACAGGGGCAGGGAATGTGTGGCCCTCCAGATGTTGGTGAACTGCAACTCCCATCAGCCCTAGCCAAAAACAGCAGCTGGAGGGCCAGATCTTCCCCAATCCTGTGCTAGGAGATTCTCAGGTTCCCTTCCAATGCTAGGATTAAGAACATAAGAGCCATGCTGAATCAGACCAAGTGTCCATCTAGTCCAGCATTCTGTTCTCACAGTGGGTGGCCAACCAGCTGCCTCTGGGAAGTCCACAGGTAGGACATGAGTGCAATAGCCCCCTCCACCCGCTCGTGTTCCCCAGCAACTGATACTGAGAAGCATATTGCTTCTGATACTGGAGATAATATATAGACATCTTGACTAGTAGCCATCGATAGCCTTATCCTCCATGAGGATTCTGTTCTTCAAAGTGAAAACTGAACCATGGTTTTGCCTTGCTGCTATAAAACTAATCCAGTGACTTATTTTCTTTGGTTCATATGAATTACCCTGACACAGTTATATTCTGCATCTACTTTCCTATAATTTTAGTGCTGCCTTCATTTCAGCGATTGGACAATGGGAATGTATTATCCTGGGGCATAAAGGGGTTTCATAAAAGAAGAGGTGGAAGAAAATGGAAATCCAGCACCGTTTAAGGAAATCAGTGAATAAATTACAAAAACTGTCCATTTGCCTGCCCCTTTTAATCTTACTGTCGTATTCAAACTATTGGGCATGTAACTGAATATCTCAACTGTACCTGAAGAAATAATGGAGCGTGTCTCTGCAGTAAAACAGAACGGCACTAAACTGATGAGTTTAACCCAGCAGAAAGAGCGGCTGTAAACATGACAAATGCCTGCTATTGATTTCAGGTTTAATTACTCTGTGCAGCACTGACAAAGCCCATCAGATGTTGTTGTGAAGTGTAAATGGAACAAACTACACTTCACTGCCCATAGGAAACTGATGGTGTCTGCAGTTTGCATTGTTTACTTTATCCTCCGTAAACTTCAGCCTTGATCAAATTAACAAGTGCTACTAACCTCCAACAAACTACAGTGCACTATGGTTTTACAGCAACAGCCTTGGAACAATAGTTCTGCAGCATTTCATTGATAACAAATGTCTGGCTAATCAGAACATGATGGCAGCTAGTGGTCTTTAATGTCCGGTATTGCCTGTCTTCTTGTCAATTGAAGGGTGGGAAAAGTTTTCTATAACCAACTTGGTGAGGAAGTGGAAAAGTAGCAAACTATGAAATGAATATTATAATGGTGTCCTAAAGCCAACTTAGTGAGGAAGTGAAAAAGCAGCAAACTATGAAATGAATATTATGTGATATGTTTTCCTCAGTAATTTGAAAAATGAAAGTCACTATCTGACCAGCCCGAATTCTTGAAAATTAGTTATTATTCTTCAGAATGAAGTGGTTGCTGTCTGCTCAAACTTACCTCTACTGAAGCTAGTTTTGTTTTGACTTTTTCACTCTTCTACTTTCTTTAAGCCTTGTTTTATTCCTTACTTCAGAATACAATACCCAAGTTCCAAGACTAAATAAACATGACCAAATGCATTTTTCTGACTCATGAACGGCACTAGTCCAGGAATATATGAGATCTTAATGTTTACATTGTGCTGAAACAAACATTTGCTTACTTACAAACTACTTATTACTTATACCTGTTTAGCTTTTCTCTCCTAAAATGCAACTTGAAAGTTTCATATTTATTTCATTTTTAAAATCTTTTATGGTACTTTTATCATTTGAAATATTTTATGATGTTCTGCTACCTGCCCTGACCATGGGAAGGATGGAACATGTATTTTTTAAGTCAGTGGCTTGGATCCTATAGCTGCTAGTAGCAGTGGCAGGGAGACAATGTTCATTGGTTCACTGGGGAGACAATGTTCATTGGATTGGATTGGAGACCCTTTCATGAATGGAAGGGCAACTCGGAATCCAAGCCAGTCAGTCCATCAAGTTTATTTTATAAAAAATATTGATCATCACAAATAATTGTTATCAATGAATGCATGCATGAGGAATTACAGAATTTTACAGATAAAGACAAAAGTCATACTATGAGTTTATAGATTATCTGCATTTTGAGCTAATAAACAACATATAAAATAGTTTGTACAAACCAAATCAAATGGTGTTCTATTGACCTTCTGTATGAATTTAGATTTATTTCTTCCCACCACAATAGCATAAAAGGAGACTCTATAGGTTATAAATTTGTCATAATCTGATTAAACAGTTACCTTTTCTATAACATACAAGTTCACATTTTGAATAGGAAACACAAATTGAATTCTTGGCTGACTATACAGTTTGCAATAAAGGTGGTAATGAAAAAATCCTCCTCTATTAGCCCAATCTTATGCTTAGTTATTCAAGTCCTACTGAGCACACCAGGGCTTATTTCCTGGTCAATATCAACACAATGTTATACATGTCTACTCAAAAGTAAATCCCATTCAGTTCAATGGGTCTTACTCTCAGATAAGTGGGTATAAAATTGCATCCTGAGGGTGAGAGGAGGGAGATCAGAGGGAGCGCAGGGACATTCCACCAGCCCTGCTGAAAGCCTGCCCTCCTGAAGGCTCCTCCTCCCTCAACTACCACCACCACCACCACCATCACCACCACCACCAGCAGCCATTCCAGCAGGCTGTGCAGAGGGAGAAGAGAGGGAGCTCAGGGCCATTCCACCAGCCCTGCCAGGAGTATTAATTAATATTCCCCCTTCTTCCCTCCCCATTCCTTTTTCCTTGTGTGCCGTGTCTTTTTAGATTGTAAACCTGTGGGCAGGGACTGTCTTGTTAATTGCTGTAAACCGTCCAGAGAGCTTCGGCTATTGGGCGGCATAAAAATGAAATAAATAAATAAATAAATCCTAAATTTAGGATTGCAGACTGATGGCAATTTGTCCACAGCCACAAAAACGTTGGTCACAAAAGCTAGAGAACCTCTCATCAAGAACATCAGAAGGCATGTTTTGAAAATGCAGCAATAGAAAAAGTCTTTCTCAGAGGCAAAATGTTGACTCATGTAGATATACTTGTTGTTGATCATCCATTTTCAGCAAGCAGTACATCAATTATTGTTATTTATTTTGTTTCTAGTTGATCCAGACAGATCCCCAATCCAGCTTACATAAAATAATAACAAACAATTACATTTGGTCTGCTTCTACCACCTCTGACACATAGCATTGCTCTGAGGTGGCAACCCCCACACCCACACACCCCCAAAATTAACGCATTGTGCAACCTTCTCACTCTTAAGAGTTTGTGGCCTACAGTGATAACAAATGTATCAGGAGGGACAGTGGAAGTCCAGCTTAGTAGTAGTACCTGGAGCAACAAAGCCCTATCTCCACCCACCTAAAGATTGTACCTTCTCACCTTAAATGCCTGACAAGATTTTGGGGCCTTCCATTTGACAGCAGATCTATCGGTAAAGAGAGGAAAGGCAGTGCAAGCACAGCTCGGTAGTGAAGTGTAGCCTTACAAGCAGTAGCTGGAAGAACAGACCAGTGATGTCATAATCATACCAGCCAGGTGATGTCACAATCATGTCAGCCAATAGGGGACATTTTCAGACTGCAGTTTTTAGCCAACTTTAAAAGTACATTTTCATGAACACTATAAGAGCTATGGTGACCATTCTTTTTCCTCACTATTGACTACAGAACTGTTGATACATACAATGAAACCTGGAAATTAGGAATAATTCCTAAGGGGGGGGGCAGTTGCCTAGCTGCATATCCCTGTCCCTCCAGGAATAGAGGCCTTTTCACTGTTCAAAGGTAGAAAGGGAGGAGTGGGGTATAACAGCTGTGCTTCAGGTGAGCTGTTGAGCAGTAGCATTTGGATGTGTACCATATTTACTTCTGTATCATGAGCTGATTCAAACAGCAAAGATACTAGTTCCTAATGGTCTTTCTTGGGGGAGGGGATGCTGGAACTATATTTAACAAAATACCTGGAGACATGTCATATTTAGGGAATAAAATCTTACATCATTGATTCCAACTAGATGAATTCAATTGATCTTTAATGCATCTTTTTGGTAGACTATCATCAGTCATATGAGCTACCTTCAGCAAAAGAATAAAAAGGACTTATGAAATTGGGCAAGAAAAGAAGACTAAATAAATAATGATCTCTTCATTTTATTTATTTGTTTATCATTTTTGGGCTGCCTTTAAGGGTACAACCTTTACATTCTGAGCCATTTGCAGAAATGAGCAACTTGTTGTGAGGACTTGACCTGACTTTCCAGTTTCCCCTAGGGGTCTTACTGCTGACTCCCCATTTTCTCATGGCAAGTCTTACTTGGCTCTTTGCTTGCCACTTGTCAGGAACTGCTAGATCTGTGTGCAGCACCCCCATGTGGTGAAGCACTGAATTCCAGGTAACAATTTCTCAGTGAATACCTACAGGCCCTGGAATTACTCTACCCACCTAGGCTGGCCGTTGGATCCTCCTGGACAGGAAGGAATATAACAGGGCTTCCTGTTCTAGTTGAACTTTGCTTGGCCAATGAGGTCTTCCTGAGCTCTGGTGTGTTTCTATATCCTTGGTTGATCTTTAGTCCTGGCTACTGACTTGCTCCTTGCTCCTGGTTTGTCCTTGGGTTCTGGCAAGTTATTTGGTCCTGACATATGGCTTGCTTCTTGAACCTACCTCTTGGATTGTCTGATTGACTCTTCCATCCTGACTACTGCCTTGTCTCATGGCTCCTGGTTCCTGGTTCACCTCAGACTGTTGTCCATGGTCCAGGCCTCACATCTCTTGACCTGCCCATTCAGCACTTCATTGAAGAGATCCTGTGCTACTATTTATAATCTCTCCAGGATGATCACCTTCCATAAGCATATGTCTGGCTCATTCTGCAAACCTACGTCTGCAGAAATTTCCATCACCTCAATCCCCAAAGCCTTAACCCCTGTAGGGTCTGCCAGATACTAAATCAAGACCTTAACATTATAACTTATTATAATATTACTTATCTTTATAATATTGCTTATGTTGATTCCTTAGTAACATATATACATATATACAGTATATGTATATACAGTATATGTATACAGTATATACAGTATACTGTATATATACAGTATATATACAGTATATACAGTATACTGTATATATACAGTATATATACAGTATATACAGTATACTGTATATATACAGTATATATACAGTATATACAGTATATGTATACATATATACATAGTATACAGGCCTGTGGCTCACACCGGCTCAGCTTGTCTGAGCGTGGAAAGCTAAGCAGGGTCAGACCTGGTTATTACTTGGATGGGAGACCCCTCCTCTAGTTTCCTGCATTGAGCAGGGGGTTGGACTCGATAGCCTTGTAGGCTCCTTCCAACTCTATGATCTATGAAATCTACATTTTTGCCATTTTTATATTTAATTATTATAGCATGGTAAAAGGATTTATATAAAGAGCATTTAATTGATTGGTATTGAAGAACATTGAGGGTAAAATTATATTCACTAAAGAAACATATTAATATAGGGTTGTAATGACATTCCTATATCATCCTCTAGATTGCCCTCGACTAGTCCTACTCTCCCTTCCAATATGTTTCTCCTGTTCAATGTGTCATGACTGGAAGAGATCATATGGAGATTTAGATTAAGGTACCATTCATATTCTGATACACCCGGATCATTCATATTCTGATACACACAGATTTTTAACCTCATGGCACATATAATCCCACCCCCACCCCACCCCACCCCACCCCACCCCACCCCACCCCACTGGAAACTTACTATAAGCCGTAAGGAGCTTGAGCAGATCAATTCCTTTTCTTCCCCCTCAACTGACATCTCAATGTTCCATACATCCTGGAAGCTCACAAGTCCTCATCAGGTCATTTTGTGTGTTTATATATGTGGAGAAAGCCTGACACGAGTACACATGCACACGCACGTACACCTCAGTCTCTTTCCCCGGGGGGCGGGGGAGGGAGGCTGGAGAGATGAGGAAGTAGCCAGACGGATCCGCATACCAACAATGGAGGGCCTCGGTTGGATTCCACAAAACCCAGGAAAGGACCATCAAGACCATCAAACTAGCAGGGCAGTCTCAAAGAGCTGTAAAGTACCCAACACGTCACCTTCTTTTCCCGGGCAGGAATAAGCTCACCTGACACGAAGGGGCAGGCATAAGCCCCACCTGACCGCAGGGGCGGAGAGAGCGGGAAACTCAGGGGTAGAAAACCCCTCTCCCCTCCTTTTGGGGGTTGTTGGGAACACGGGTTGCTTTCGTCAAGTTCATCCTCCAGCGGCGGCTGGGATAAGCTGTTCTCTTCCCTGGATCGGGCAGATCCGGAGCCAGGCTGAAACTGACCAGCGTAAAGTCTTTAATCTAAGGTAACTGACTAATCCCAATGCGCTAGCCTGGGACCCCATTCATTGATAAGCTCGGAGATCACGTCAGGTCATGTTGACGTTATAGTATTCCTAGAAAGTTATTAGTTCCGCTCCGTATATTGTATAGAAAATAAAAGCCTTATTTGGTCATACAAAGGGCTGGAGTTTCCTTTTGTTGCGCAAACCTCCTAGTCGGTTTCAATTGCTTGTACGGGCTGTAACTCAGTGCCGGTTAACCCGTTAAGCGCCGAACTCACGCATAGGACCTGGGTGCTGGTCCTTCACAATATACTTTATATTCTTCTGCATACTGCAGGGCTATGCAGAAACCACTACTTTATTTTTTGTATGGCTCCATTTTGCTTCCAAACAGATAGGCACTCAACCACCCAAGTTTACTATTAGAGGGAATGATACAAAGAAACTCTGGATAATTAGAGTTGTTCACTGTGGATTTGATCAGATTGGGGGTTTAGTAGTTGAAGTTGAAAGGAGACCATATAAAAAACTCAGTTGAGGAAAAAAAGTAACTATTGAAGTCTGTAAACTTACAAAGGTATGATCATTTAAAGCTGGGCTCTCCAATCTTGGGTCCCCAGATGTTGCTGGACTACAGCTCCCAGAATCCCTTGCCATTAGCCATGCTGGCTGGGTATGCTGGGAGCTCTAGGCCAGCAACATCTGGGGACCCAAGGTTGGAGAGCCCTGATTTAAAGTATATGAAAAGCCAGTGACTAAGACGATTCTTTATACATAGGGCAGCAGTAGGCACTCTGTCACTGTCCAAATACGATTTTTTCTCTCTCTCTCTTTTGTAAATGAGACAGTCAGAAACCCTTGATTGCACCATTTCGAATGCAAATAATTTTGTTCCAACTGCCTCCTTACATTAGCTAAATTAAGTCATCAGTAAACAAAATTGGAAAATTCTCAATACAGCTGCTATAAACAACTTTTGAAGTTCTATACACTAAAGAAATGAAATTGTGATAAGGGTTAAGATTTGTCAGCTATAGCCATTCCCAATATAACCAATATAATTCCCTACCCCTCAAACCAATACTGGTCACAGCAAATTATAATCAAAGATAGATTTCTTAGAGGATGTTAATACCATTAGATTTAAAGAATTAAAAATACATGAAACTTTTGAGTTAATGAACAGGGTCCTTAACTGCTCATTTAATTCAAACAGCTGTTTGTTAATGCCCTAAGCAGTGTCATAAACTGTGAAAATACTGTTGAGTGCAAGACACTAGTTAATGCTATAAAGCAACACATGCTCTAATATTAAAGGGATTTAATGGAATTAATAGAGAATAAAACATTAACTCCCTATTATGATGTTTTAGAACCCAGGGGCAAATTCTGGCTAAAGAGGACCTTGATTCTGAAAACACAAAAAGAAAACTCTAGCACTGTACAGCAAATCATGGCGTTTTTACACTCCTGAAAAAAGTGGAACCCTGATAAGATCACATCTGTTCCAATCACAGACTGGATAAAATCACTGTTTACTAAACTCCTAAATAACTAAATATGTGGAACCCCAACAAGATCCCATATGTTAAGACTAAAATTTGGATGAGGTCCCATTGCAAAAATTCTATATAATAAAGTATGCACCAGAAAACAGTAAAAAGTCTGGCTTTAGTTTTATACATAGGAAGCTAGTTAACCATTATACATAAATGGATACTTACCTTGTTATGCCAGCTCAAAAATATACAAATATAAATTGTGCTTAGCTCACTGATCATTGTTACTTCACTTTGGGAATGTGTTGACTTTATTCTTGTGCATAGTATGTCCAAAGTACGTGTGTGTGTGTGTGTGTGTGTGTGTGTGATTTTTGAATATACTGCACTGTGAAGTGACCTCCACTATTACACTATGTGCAAATTACAAAAACTGTTTTCAGAAACTACTATTACTCTTTCCAGAGGGGTAGCCATGTTTGTTGTTCTTGCTGCAACAGACAAATGTATTTTGGTACAAGCTTCCATGGGCTCTAGTCCATGAAAGCTTATACCATAATAAATTTGTTAGTCTTTAAGGTCTCAGAAGGTTGTTGTTTTTACTATTATTCTATATGTTTGTTTTCTATTATTGTTGTTGTTGTTGTTGTTAATTATTTATGAAACACTACTATTATTAAATACTGTATTATTATGACAAAATAATCTAGGAAAACATTTGATGCATGCATTTTAAATGGCAGCTGCTAGTCCCTGATTGTTGCAATACACTATAAAATCCCAGGATGATAACTGGATCTTACTACTTATGGACATAAGCCGAGAACTAGGCTACACTATAGCCTAGTGTAGTGTGGGCAAAAGGCAGATTATAATGGGCCACATATTTCCAAGCCTGGCTCATTTTCAGAAGATTTGAATTAATTCCCTTGATGGACTAGTAAGGTATGTGCTGCGATTGTCTTGCATGCGTGGTATGAGTGATAGAGGGTACTGCTGAAAAGAAAGAAAGCAATCAGAAGGACATCACTTTAATACTTGTGATGCATGCCTCCTCAAATATATGAGACCAGAAGCTTGTGGGCAGAGCTGTAGCTTCTCTATTATTTATATATCTTTTAGCTTTCCTGGAGGTGCTTACCAAAGAATAAATATTAATACGACCTCCTCCAGCCTGGTGTCCTCCAGGTGTGTTGGATTACAAAACCCAGCATCCCCAGCCAGCATGCTGCCAACAACAAAATGACCTCAGGTGCTTCCAGACAGGGCTTTTATTGACCAACCATCCTGCCTCATTCACAGAATTTTATGAGGGGCCCAGATGTCATTGGACTCTATTTGTAACACTCTCATGTTTTCCCACTGCTTCTTTTTTCTTACCACAGAAAATCCATTAAGGAGGGAAAGATGGAATAGACAATGTCTTTTGACTGGGAGCACTAGAAGCCACCCATCTGGAAGGACCTTAAGGTTGCAATCCTATACACAGTTACCTGATAGTAAGTCCCACTGAACTTAGTGGAACTTACCTCTGAGTAAACATGTATAGGATTGCACTATAAGACCCCTATCAACACTTCCAGGTAAGGACAATTTAGGGTTTGGAATTAAATCATAATGTATAATTTTACTTATTTCAGCAAAAACCTGAGTCCAAACCTTTTCACAATTCCACAATTCCACCACATATGATGAAAAAACTATATCTGAGGCCCTCCTCTGAATGTCCTCTCCAAGGGAGGCTCAGAGGATGGCCACAAAGGAGAGGGCTTTCTCTATTGTGGACCCTCGATTGTGGAATGCTCTCCCCACGAGGTTCGCCTGACGACAACAATGTCATCTTTTCAGAGCCAGGTTAAGCCTTTCCTCTATTCCCAGGCATTTGACAGCATATGATGGGGCATTTATGTCAGTTGTTTTATCTTTCTGTAACTGTTTTAAATTGTTTTAAATTTTGTAGGTGAAATATTTTATATTATGTTTTTATTATCTTGTATTTGTGGGTTGTAATTTTTCTAAACCGCCCAGAGAGCTTTGGCTACTGGGCAGTATAGAAATCAAATAAATGAAATGAAATGATGATACAACCTAGTACATTTACAGCCTCTCCAACAACAACAACAACAACAACAAGATGTTATGTTTATCAAAACATGATATCTGCAAACTTGCTGGGCTCTGCTTAAAAATTCTGAATATTTAATTAATTCATTTAAAACTGAGCCAACCTGTTCCAAAAGCCAGTCCTATGCCTGTTTCATCATAAATGCAGGACATATTCACCTACTCCTTTCACTTTGCTGATGCTGACTTATGTGTCACCTGATGATGATACAGACATTTGCCCAAATACTTTGCCCCCAGTTTTATGTCACTCTATGCATTCTTGTCCACCTCCATACAACTTGTTACTGTTACATAGATCATTCTCTCTAACCAGGGCCGGCGCTACCGCTAGGCCAACTAGGCGGTTGCCTAGGGCACGTAGCGGAAGAGGGCGCAGAACGCTGCGCTCCTCTTCGCTGCCGGCACGCTCCTGCCCTGCCCGCCCTCCTCTCCGAGAAAGCCAGGTAAGTGCGCCCGGAGTAGTGGTGGGGCCGAGCCTGGGCGCCTCCCCCCTACCTTGCCTCGCCTCCGCGCCGCCTCCCCCCACCTCGCCTCGCCTCTGCGCCACCTCCCCCCCACCTCGCTTCGCCTCGCCTCTGCGCCGCCTCCCCCCCTCGCCACCTCCCCCCTCGCTTCGCTTCAACTCTCCTCCGCGCCGCCTCCCCCCCCACACCTACCTTCTCCGTGCTGTTTCCGGAGCCCCGCCCGCGCTCTGTTTTGGGGGGAAGTACCAGGGCAACAGGGCTTAAACAGCCCTGTTGCTCTGGTTTCCCCCGGCGAAAAACAGAGCGCGGGGGTCCCTTTTCGGAGGAGGCGTTGGACTGGGAAGGTAGGTGGGGGGGGCGGCAGCGGCAGCGTGCGGGGGGGGTCCGGTGGAGGTTGCAGAGCAGGGCTGCTTTCCGGAGCCCCCCCCCCACGGCACGAGGGGGAGCGCTAAATATAATGTAGCCTAGGGCGCCAAACTGCCCTGCACCGGTCCTGTCTCTAACCCAAATCATATAGTAGTAGTAGTAGGCGATCACTCATGACTGAGTAAGATTGTCTACCAGGACAAAATTACAAAAAGAAAATTATATAAGGAGGAAATTGTATAAAATTGTGTAGCCCCTAGCGATGGGTCCATAAGCGACTGTGGAGGCCAATTCTAGATCCACACAGCTTCCCACAGTGAGGACACAGCGTGCTACTAGGTGGCCACTGCCCGAACAGTGTCTTGAGTTTTAGTATCCTGTCCCTGTCCCCACCTGCAGGGAAAGAGGATTGAGGGTGAAAGACCCAGAAGGCAAAGTTGGGAGTGCAGCATGTAAGACTGTAGAACATGTTTCTTGCTTGCATGGTGCAAAAGCTAAGCCTGGCTGCCTTAACTTGCCATTTCTATGCTTTTCGGCCCCTGAGTGAATGTAAGTGCCTTAACGCTTATGTTAAACCAAAGGAATTAAAATACAGTATTAGAATAGCCTATTTACTTTGTGCATAGATGGAATAGCCAAGAAAATGCTGTTGGTTCATCTAAAACAGAAGTGGGCTACAGGTGACACATGGGCTGCATATCACCCGATGCTCCCTCATGTGCCCCCCTTCCCCAATAAACAAGCTAAATTTGGCCATTTTAGCCTTTCATAGCGGTTTGCCACCAAAAATTGGCAGCAAATTGCTGATTTTTTTTGACATGGCAGCACCAGGAGTGTGGCTGGACACCCCCTCCCAAATTTGCTCACTGCTTATCTAAAGAGATTGTGTGTGATGGGATACAGGAGAAAATATGGTTTCATAAGCAATTGGGGTTAAACCTATTTACAGCGAAGTCCCTGGAGAACTGCCTCCATAATCTTCCTGAGACAAGAGGGAACTGGGTAGGAGATGTTCCTTTCTCTGGGTCTGAGAGCAGGAAGTAATCTTCTTCAGCCTGCCAGCTTTTCCTGGGGGGCAGAAAAATCTGCAGCGAGGACCATTCAAAAAGAGAGTACAGGCAGTCCCCAGGTTATGAACAAGTTCCTTTCTTAAGAATGTCTTTAAGTTGAATTTGTATGTAATTCAGAACGGCATAGCGTTCTTTACATTAAAATCGGCATTTACGCAAATTGCATAAATTACACAAATTGCGTAGTATACTACACTATGTACTCTACGTAAACAACATAGCACTGGGGAGCCCAGAAGTCCATTCTTAAGTATGGGTTGTCTGTAAGTTGGACGTTCTTAACTCGGGGACTGCCTGTAGTAGCAAAACGCAAATCAAACAAATGGTTATTCTATGGTTCTCACAAACTCTTTCACTAAGGAAGTGTTTATGACACTTATGAAGTACCTTGAGATGCCTTACAAAAGACCATGGCTTATTTGAGGGTTATTTAACCCTCAAACAACCCCTGCTGCCCAGGTTCAGAAGAAACAAAAAACATGACACCCTCCCTCGGGGGATGAATATTCAAAATGGACATCAGCACACCCCGCAACCCACCGTGGCTTAAATAAGCCCCAGTGCTCTGTTGTGATTGGCAAACCATTATGTGCTTCTTAAAAATAAACTGATGAAAAGAATTTGCATTGCTCTATTTAATTTCATATTGTGTCACATTGCAAGGTATGTTTCAGAGGCATTGCAGACATTGCAGCTTCACAAACTAAAATTCAGTAAAAATTTAAACAATTTCCTTGTCAAAGCTGAACACATCTTGTTAAATATTAAAAGAGTTTAATGTTTCAGTAAATACTTGTGAGGAATGTAGATGGAAGGAGAGGTGGAGAGAAAGATGGATAATAATATTCATTAATTTTGTCACTAAACAATGAGGCATGGCCTCTCAGTTTTATCAATGCCATGAAGGTAGAGCCTAGGTATTAAGCCTTTCCTCTATACTTACATTTAATATCTGCATTCTTTCATATTAACATGGTAGCAAGATCTAGTTACTTTCAATATAAAAGAAAAAAAAAGATTAGGACTAAGTATACTGCCATCAGGATCAAATAATGAAACTACAGATTGCTAGATAGATCAAATATCTGCTGTGTACAATTTAAAGCCCTATTCGGGCATTATTAAATTGTACCCATGGAGGGGGAGCAAGGTTGCATGTGCCAGGCCCAACCCCAATGTCCCTGCATGCTCTGGCTCTACCCCCAACCTTCCGGTGTTGAGCGGGAAGGTCTGAAGTGGGATTCCAAGCACATTTGGCCCCCTGCAATCCAGAACCCTGTGTAATCAACTCAAGAAGGCTGGGGGTGGAGCCAGCATGCATGGGGACATTGGTGGCAGCAGGGTTGGTGCATATGGTCCTGCTCTCCCTCTGTAGGTTCAATTTGATAATGCCTGAATAGGGCTACCATCTTTAGCATTTATTTAACTTTTAAAACTTTTTCAGGATATTTTTCCTGGAACTGAAACAAATTCAAACTTCTCAAATGTGACTACAGTAATACCTTGGATTGCAAGTAACTTGGTTTGAGAGTGTTTTGCAAGACAAGCACATTTTTAAATATTTATTTAATTTTTTTTTACTTGATATACAAGCGATGTCTTGCAATACAAGTACTGTAGTACGGCTTAAATTAAAAATCTCTGTACACATTTTTTTGGGGGGGATTTCGTTTTGATATAAGAGTGTTTTGGATTACAAGCACGTTTCCAGAACGAATTATGCTCTCAATCCAAGGCATGACTGTATAAGATAGGCAATCCCATTGCTGCTGTCATCATAATTGGTTCACCAGTTATGGGCAATAGTTTGAAAAAGTATGAGAATGTTCTCTTTCCCCACTCAAGGTTCTCTAATCTTTACACATGCACATTTTTGCACCACCACTTGGGAATTGCAGTGTGGGATAGGGGGAGGCAATGCATTGCAAAGGTAACTACATGACACTCCCTTTCATTGTGTGTACATAATGCCAGAAAGTTGAGATTATCAGGATGGAACCATTCCTACTATGGTGGCAGGGTTGGCTCTCTCATGAGCCACACTGAAGCGTCCATCTCAGGAAGCAGATTGGGAGGGGAAGCAAAACAAGCATGCCTCTGCTGCCACCTGTCCAAGCCCCCACTGCCATGCTGCATTCCACAGCTAGGGTAGCTCTCTGCTGGCCAAGCTGAGGAGCGCTGTTGGTGGGTTACTTTCTCTTCTGATTGAAGTGCAGCAACCTGTTCTGTAGGGTGAGGCAGGCTTTAATTACTGATTTCCTCTTAATTTTTGTTAAATAGCAAAATAGTTATAAAGGGGCAATTAAGAGGCTAGTCATCATGAATGGGATGAACCTACAACAAGGAAGTACTTAATTAATGGCGCAGGAGCTCTTGAAATCATCAGTAATGCTTTGTCTGTACACACTAGATATGTCAGTGTTGTGACTGTGTTTTACTATTTATTTTATCTGGGGGGAAAAACCAGAGGACAACACAGAAAGCATGGAATGCAATAGGCTAAGAATAACATCATCTGGATGCTTTTTAAAAAGTGAGTGAACAAAGGATGGCAATTTCAGAGAAAAGGGCCAATGTGGAAGCAACTTGAGCATACCTAACCGCTCTGCTAACATGCTGTTTCTTCAAAGGATCACCATGAGATCAAGAGGCAGTGCCGCTGGCCTCACCCCAAAGTCACATGGCTTTTCCACCCCCAGCCCTGAATTGATAGAAAGTGAAAGAAATACAGTACATAGTAACTTAGTAACTTAGTACCTATGCAAACTAATATACAGTAACCTATAAGCCATTCCCACAATACTGACATTATTTAAAAGTTTAATTCTTAGCTTTCTGCTGCAACAGAAGAGTACACATCTTTTAATTTAGGCAAAAGAACACATTGTTTGGGGAACTGTTTCTTACTTGTGGATACTTTTCATTCAGAGTGGATGTTGTGATGCAGAAGCTCCACACTCTCACTCAGTGTAGGCAGAGATTAAGGCTAATGCCATAGCCTCAAATAATCCATCCTAATACATATAATGAAAATGATAGAGGACCCACCCACCCCGCTACCACCACCGCTACAGCCAGTGTTTGGGCACCTAAGCTACACATTTCCAAAAACCAGGCTTCCTGCAGGAAGGAACAGTATGCATATTAATACCCAATGGGGAAGATCACACTATTCTCATGTATCTTCCAGAAATTAAATTCAGAAGGAAGAACCAATTTCAGATCACTTTTTGGTTAGTTTTTGACTGGCTGCTGTCTTAAGCCTCTGCAAGGGTGGTAGACGTAGAGTGGTTAAAATGGTCCACCCCAGGCCCCTGATGGATCCGAATGGTTTCCTGAATGCTCTGGAGGAGTTTCCTGCCTCATCTGTTGGTGCTACTGCCAAAGCCCTGGCTGATCTGTGGAATACAGAAATGGTCAGGGCAGTTGACACTATCGCTCCTAAATGCTTCTTCCCTCTTGGTAGAGCCAAACTGGCTCCCTGATTTGGCAGGGAGCTAAAGGCAATGAAACAGGAGGGGTGAAGGCTAGATCACCCTTGAGGGAAAACCTGGAATGAAACTCATTGAGCAGAGACTAGAATCCAATTGGAGACCTACTCTGTGGTGGTGAAGGCAACCAAAAAAGCCTCCATCTCTGCCTCCATCATGAGAATAGATCAGAATAGATGGGTGATGCTTTTCTGCACTGTGCAAGAACTTCTTTGCTAAGATGGTGGAGAAGGGGAGCCAAAACAGTCAGAGGCTTGCTGTGAACAATTTGCCTCATTTTTTCGGGATAAAGTCACTCAGATTCACCTTGATTTGGAGTCTAATACTGAAGCAGGCCAGGCAGATGTAACCTTGGCAATGGCCTGTCCAGTTGGTTTGGATTCTTTTCAGTTTGTGAATCTTGAGGAGCTGGACAAGGTGTTAGAAGAGGTGAGGGCTACCACCTGTTTGCTCAACCCTTGTTCATCCTGGCTAATTAAATCAGCCAGGACAGGACTGGCCATGTGGCTAAGGGTAGAGATTAATGCCTCTTTGCAGGAAGGGCATGTTCCCTCTTGCTTGCAGGAGGAAGTAATAAGACCTCTATTAAAGAAACCTTCCATTGACCCCAAAGATTTGGGAAATTACAGGCCAGTCTCAAATATTCCATTCTTGGCAAAGGTGATCAAGAAGGTCGTGGCCTCACAACTCCAGATGCATTTGGATGAACCTGGTTATCTGAACCCATTTCAATCAGGTTTTAGGCCAGGATATGGAGTGAGACTGCTTTGGTTGCCATGGTAGATGACCTAAGTTGGGAACTAGATGGAAGGAGTGTGATCTTACTGGTTCCCCTGGACCTCTTGGTGGCTTTTGATACCATTGACTATGGTATCCTTCTGGACCATCTAGAAGAACTGATCCTTAGAAGCACTGTATTGCAGCGGCTCTGGTCCTTCCAATCAAGTCATTTCCAGAAGGTGGTGTTGGGGGACTACTGTTTGGCATAATGGCCATTGGCCTATGATGTCCCACAGGGTTCTGTCCTTTCCCTGTGTTATTTAACATCTACATGGAACCACTGGGAGAAGACATCTGGAGCTTTGGAATGAGATACTATCAATATGCTGATGACATTCAGCTCCATTGCTCCTTGTTATCTGACTCCAAGGAAGCAGTCAACACCCTTGAATGTTGCCTAAGTTCAATAATGGGCTGGATGAGGGTGACCAAGCTTAAACCCAGGAAAGACAGAGGTGCTGTTGGTCAGTAGAAATCCTGACTTGTGGACTGGGATTCAACCTCTTTTGGATTGGGTCGCCCTCCCCCGGAAAGCTTGGCAGTGCTCCTGAATCCTATATTGCCCTTAGATCTCCAGGTGGCAGTAGTGACAAGGAGAGCATTTGCACAACTACATCTAGTGTGCCAGCTGTGGACATTCCTGAGCCAGTCTGATCTGGCAACAGTTATCCATGCCTTGGTTACATCACAGACTACTGCAATGCACTCTATGTGGGACTACCCTTGAAGAATATCTGTAAGCTTCAATTGGTCCAAAATGCAGCAGCTAGGCTGCTACTGGTGCATGGTATTAGGATCCCATCTCTCCAATACTTAAAGATCTGCACTGGGTGCAAACTGTTTTCTGAGCTGAATTCAAAGCCCTAAATGGCATAGGGCCTGGCTATCTCAGGGACTGCCTATCTCAGTATGAACTTGCTTGGTTATTATGATCAGCAAGAGAGGCCCTTTTGAAGGCACCCTCACTTACAGAGCCCCATTTGTTGGGAACACAGGATAGAGCTTTCTCTTGTCTTGCTCCCAAACTCTGGAATGCACTCCCTTTGGAGTCACGACTGGTCCCCACTCTTTGCATTTAGGGAGGGGGTCAAGATGCATTTTTAAAAAATTCAGCTTTTTAAATTGCTATGGTTTTAAGGGTTTTTTAAAAAATATTGTATTATTTGTAAAATAATAAAAGTTTGTATTTGTTTATTATTCTTGTCTGAATTCTTGTAAACCACCTTGGTTGGTTACAGAAAGGCAGTATATAAATGCAATAAATAAATATTAATAATTAATAATAATAATTTCTCACTCTCTGAAAGCTTGGCAAACCTCACCTTCTCAGAGATTTTCATAGTATCTCAAGCCTCTTGATCTGGGTTCTGAGGTCCCTTGTGATAAGCCACTCAAGGCTGCACAGAGAAGGCTGAAACAGTTCTATTTGGTGTAGTGGTGAGAGTGTTGGTCTGGGACTCGGGAGATCCGGATTCTAGTCCCCGCTCTGCCATGAAACTCACTGGGTGACTTTGGGCCAGTCACTGACTCTCAGCCTAACCTACCTCACAGGGTTGTTGTGAGGATAAAATGGAGAGGAGGAGGATTCTGTAAGCCGCCTTGGGTTCCTTGCAGGAAAAAAGGCAGGGTATAAATATAATAAATAAATAAATAATAAATAAATAATTAAATAAATATCCACCTAGTTGAGACAGCCTATTGGTTCCCTACTGGTTTAGCCCGGCTATAAATACTTCCACATCTGGCCTGGGTTTGGGCAACATCTAGATCAGCCTTTCCCAACCAGGCGTCCTCCAACCTGGCATCCAACCTGACACATCTGGAGGCTGGTGGGTTGGGGGAAGCAGATCTAGATTACGGCCTTGTATAGCCAGTCAAACCTGACCATTTCAAAAAGGAAAACCTAAATACAAAAGTAAAAAGACAAACTGAAAACCCATCTTTGTGGGCATAGATGCAAGAGCAATCTGAATCCCTGCTTTACCTTCTGTTAGCAGAAATCAAGTGAGTTACAACATAATAACTAGTCATCATCATCGGGCGATCACTCGTGACCGAGTAAGATTGTCTTCCGGGATAAAAAGGAGGAGATTCTAAAGAAGATTGTGTAGACTCTAGCGATGGGTCCGTAAGTGACTGTGGAGGCCAATTCTAGATCCACACAGCTTCCCACAGTGAGGACACAGGTTACCAGATAGAAGATGGTCCTGTAAAGGATTCATTTGACGTGCTTTTCGCTTAGCACGTTTCTCCCTTTCACCTTGCACTCGGGCTTCTTCAAAGTCCATGGAACCTTTGTGAAAGGCCAACCTCCATTTAGATCGTTCATGGGCCAGAGCTTCCCAGTTTTCGATGTTTATATTGCATTTTTTTAGATTAGCCTTATGAACATCTTTAAACCTCTTATATTGACCACCGATATTCCGCTTTCCATCCTTGAGTTGGGAGTAAAGTAACTGCTTTGGGAGACGGCAGTCAGGCATTCGAACAACATGACCGGTCCACTGAAGTTGGCGTTGAAGGATCATTTTTTCAATGCTAGTAGTCTTTGCTTCTTCCAGTACACTGACATTTGTTCGCCTATCTTCCCAAGTAATTTGCAGGATTTTCCGGAGGCAACGTTGATGAAACCTTTCAAGGAGGTGGAAGTGACGTTTATAGATAGTCCATGTTTCGCAGGCATACAATAAAGTTGGTAATACAATGGCTTCATAAACCAGTGTTTTGGTCTTCTTACAAATATCCCGATCCTCGAACACTCTATGTTTCATTCGAGAAAATGCGGCACTTGCAGAGCTCAGACGATGCTGGATTTCACTGTCGATGTTAGCTGTAACAGAAAGATAGCTGCCAAGATAGAGAAAATGATCGACATTTTCCAGTATTGTCCCGCCAAGCTGGATAGATGGCATCACCAAAGGATTGGCTTGCACTTGCTGATGAAGCACTTTGTTTTTTTTGATGTTAAGTGAGAGACCAAGTTTTTCGTATGCTTCTGCAAAAGCATTTAGGATAGTTTGGAGATCATCCTCTGAATGTGCGGAGACCACATTATCATCAGCATACTGAAGTTCCACAACGGAGGTTGTAATTACCTTACTTTTTGCTTTCAGCCTGCTGAGATTAAAAAGCTTTCCATCTGTTCGATATATAATTCCCACACCGGTGGGAAGTTTCCCCTCGACAAGATGTAAAACCATGGTGATGAAAATGGCAAATAATGTTGGGGCGATAACACATCCCTGTTTAACACCTGATCCCACTTTAAATGGAGCACCATGAGAGCCGTTGTTGTCCAAAACCGTTGCCGTCATGTTGTCATGGAGAAGTCGCAAGATATTCACAAATTTATTGGGGCATCCAATTTTCATAAGGATAGTCCAGAGAGCTGTACGGTCTACAGTATCAAAGGCCTTAGCCAAATCGATAAATGCCATATAAAGGGGTTGATTTTGCTCCCGGCATTTTTCTTGGAGCTGACGTGCAGTAAAAATCATGTCTACTGTCCCTCTAGAGGGGCGGAAACCATATTGAGTTTCAGGGAGGATCTCTTCTGAAATAGATAGAAGACGGTTTGCGAGAATCCTAGCAAATATTTTACCTGCGGTTGCTAAGAGAGAAATGCCCCGATAGTTTCCACAGTCTGTTCTATCACCCTTCTTAAAGAGGGTGATAATTATGGCATCCCTGAAGTCTTCTGGGATCTCTTCTCTTATCCAGATTTTTTCGATGAGTTTATGAAGATGTTGTACAAGTTCGGGCCCCCCTTCTTTAAAGATTTCAGCAGGAATCCCATCTGGTCCACTAGCTTTGTTGTTCTTCATTTGATTAATGGCTTTTTTTACTTCATCCAAAGTGGGGAGTATTGCAAGTTCCTCTTTAATTTGTTTTTGCGGGATTTGCGAAAAAATCTCATTATCCACCTTAGACTTACGATTTAAAAGGTCATAATAATGCTCTTTCCAACGCAGTGCAATAGACTCTTTGTCTTTTAAGAGTTTGGTGCCATCTTTTGATTGTAAAGGGTTTGTACCATAGGTTTTTGGTCCATAAATGGCCCTTGTGGCCTTAAAAAAGCCCCGTGCATCATGAGATTCTGCAAGTTGTTGAATTTCTTCAGCTTTCTTTTTCCACCAAGCGTTCTTAAGTTCTCTTGTTCTTCTTTGGACCTCAGCCTTTGCGCTAGCGTAGGTTTTTTTCTTGGCAGCGCAGTTAATATCATTTTGCCATATTTGGAAGGCTTTCCTTTTTTGGTCAATTATATATTTAATCTCATTGTCATTTTCATCAAACCAATCCTGATGTTTCTTAGTTTCATATCCAATAGTTTGTTCACAAGCTGCAGTAATGGAGGTTTTCAGCTTAGACCAATGGTCCTCAATGTTGTCAGGAGGTTCCGTAGGTAGATGTTCCTTAAGAAGTGATTGAAGATGAGTTTGCTTAATAGGATCTTGAAGGACTTGGATGTTCATTTTACGCCTTGGTTTCCTTCCTTGAAGCCTACGTTGGGGAGCAATGTTGATAACCATAGTGGACCGGATTAGTCGGTGGTCTGTCCAGCAGTCGTCGGCACTCACCATGGCCCTAGTAAGAAGTACATCGCGGCGATCTCTAGCACGGACAATTACATAATCCAGAAGATGCCAGTGCTTTGACCGTGGGTGCTGCCATGATGTTTTAAACTTATTCTTTTGTCGAAAGAGCGTGTTTGTGATAGTGAGATTATGCTCTGCACATATAGACAAAAGTAAGAGTCCGTTCGGGTTGCTATTACCAACTCCGTCTTTTCCAATAGTTTCTGGCCATAAATCAAAGTCACGCCCGACTCTTGCGTTAAAATCGCCTAGGAGGATAATTTTATCCTCCTTAGGTATCTCTGACAGGAGAGTGTCCAACTGGCTGTAAAAACTTTCCTTGATGTCATCATCAGCATCTAATGTTGGTGCATAAGCGCTCAAAATAGTTACCTGTTGGTTATTGGCGAGCTTTAATCGAAGAGTTATCAGGCGTTCGTTAATGCCAGTAGGAACTTCTGACAAAGAGTTCACTAGTTCATTTTTGATGGCAAAGCCTACACCATGTATTCGTCGGTCCTGCTCAGGTAGTCCTTTCCAGAAGAAGGTATAACCTCCTTTTTCTTCTTTCAGCTGTCCCTCTCCTGCCCTTCGAGTTTCTTGAAGTGCTGCTATGTCAATTTTAAACCGTCTCAGCTCCCTTGCAATAATAGCAGTCCTACGCTCAGGGCGTTCACTATCTATGTTATCCAGCAATGTCCGTATATTCCATGTTCCAAAATTCAAATGTCTTTTTCGACCGCTAAAATGGTGACCCCACTGGACGCGGTAATCCAGTCAGGGGAGAAAGAGGTAGACTATGTTTAGGGCACCTTTTCTAGCCCCCTCCCCATACGGGGTGAGCAGAGTGGATCCTAAATAGGGCTGCTCAGTCATGGATACAGCTGCCGAGCTGCTCGACTACCTCGTTCCTTGAACAGGGCGACTGAGTCTGCATCCACCGCCCATGTGCTGGTCCATGACTAGGGGCTTCCAGATTCACAGTCCTGCCCCCGTTGCCATTCGCCAGTCGCCATGGGACTTTTTTTTGTTTGGTTGGTTGGTTGGTTGGGTGGGTTGGGTTGGGTGGGTTGGGTTGGAAGACGCCTGTGCGTGAAACTGTTTTATGTGGGGAGATCGGTGCACAACGAATCACCACACAAACTTGACAGAGTACGGCAGAGATCCAATGGCACGGTTACCCTGACGATTGGAAAACCATTCTCTGCTGCAGCCTTCATCCGCCTTCACAGCCGTTGTAATTTAGGTTTAATTATCTTCCGCCTGTTCTGCCGTTGAGGACTTTATGTTTTGGATCGTTCTTTGTCTGGTTCCTCTCCCCGGACCTTACCGCCATGGGTGACCCTACTGGGAGTACATAGCTCCCGACGGCATTGCTCACAGGATTCATCGGAACACGCAAGCCCACTCACCACTTCAAGGTGACGATCCGGCGAGGGGATAATAACTAGTAGAATCATATTATCAATGCATGCCTTGGGCATATATACCTAGGGCATGGGTCAGTAACTGTTTATAGCAATAGTGAATGTGTAGAACCAGTGAGATGGCCTGAAATATAGGTGGTGTATGCCCCCTCCCACGAATGGTACTCCTGCCCCCTAATTTCCTTTCCAATCGTCTACAACATCACAGCGGTTTAGTCAATGGCTAGTGAGGGTATGCAGATTGATAACAGCCAGCCAACACGATCACGGCCACTATACGAACATGGCCAACACATCTGTATGTCAATTATTGTCTATATTCTGAGTTTGGGGTAAATGTGCAAACTATTGGCTTGGTTGTTTTTTGTTTTGTTTTTTCAAATCTGTATGTTCTGCGCTTTAATTTGATACTTTACTATGTTAATTTTGTTTTAGACACTTAAACAAAATCAACATACTAGAAATGCTGAGTTTGTTATTATAAAAATGTTTTTACAACTATGCACAAATTATTTTAAAGACTATCTCAGTTTTAGAAATAGGTTTATCCAAGAAATTAAGGAAGGAGGATGTCTTGAACTCTTGAGATATGATGAAACGAGTATCTAGATAAATATATTAGAAATAATTTTCATCTATCTGCAAGGTGGGTGCATCAAACCTCTCTCGCCTCCAAGGATCTTGAAAGTTAAATAGCTTGTTTCTCCCCAATGAAAGACTTAACTAAAATAAGCACTATGAACAAATCTCCAACTGTGAACTAATTAAAGACAATTTCCTTTCATGGTTTTCTACGAAATGTCATTTGTGATTTTATTTTGCTTTCTTAACGTTTGTCTTTCTATGCACATTATTTGTACAATTTCTCGGAATACCCAGTAGATTAAACTATTGCACACAAGAAAAAAATTGATTTATCTTTTCTATTTTAAAAAGCCTATTATTTTTACCTGCAATGGTCTATTCTGGCAGTATTGAGATTTTTAGGCTGCAATCCTAAATACACTTTCCTATGACTGAGTCACATTCGGTTTAATGGGGCATTATTCTGAGAAGACATGTATAGGATTGCACTGTCAACAACCAACCTCTTGTGGTTTCCTTCATAATATAAACCTAGTTACATATTTACAACATAGAGTCATAAAAACCTGAAACAATAACATGAAGTCTTTTAAAGTGAAACCCTGGCTTCCCTGGGATCAGTGCCAACAATGGATGGAACCAGTGGCTTTTCCCACCTCATCTTGATAAACTGATTTCAGATAACCATGTTTTTAGTGTTTTTAATCCTTAGATATTTTTTTTCCCCCTTTTCTCTTTCTTCCATTTTTTCCTGCTTGCTGTTCAGTGCAGTAAACATGGAGAAGGGGACTAAAGAAAAGCAATATACAATGACCTGGTATGCACAGAACCCTAACCCATGGTTTATTTAACTCATGGTTAACATGGTTTGTTGCCCTACCCAAGGTTTGTCTGGCAAACAGTTGAACAAACCACAGTTTGTTTTCTCAATCCCTGGGTTGTTTGTTTCTCTCTTCCTCTGCCCGCTGTTCTGCTGTATCCCAAACACAACTTCATAGGACTTGGCTTCCAGAGCCCTCACCACCCTGGTGGCCCTCCTCTAGAAACATTCCAGTTTCTCTACATCCTACTTAAGATGTGGTGACCACCCAGATGTGGTGGTCAGAACTGGAAAGAGTACTCAAGTCCAGATGCAGCTTGACAAACACAGAATAAACTATAGCCCTGTTCAGGGGTTTGCTTGAGTTCATGAGGGCTAAAAGTGTATAGAGGGATGTCTCAGTGTGTGCTGGACCCTGCCCTCTCAGTTCCTGACCTCCCCACATCGAACAGGGAGGTCTGTAGAGGAGCTCCACTCATGTCTGCTTGAAAATGAAGTAGAACTTTCCACACAATTGGAGACCCGGATAAAGCAGAGTTCTTAATTGCACAAAGAGTTCTATTCAAGCTCATGCAAACATGAGTAGAACTCTTCTTCAGACCTTGCCACTCGATGTGTCAAGGTTGGGAACTGAGGGGGTGGTCCCTGGCACTCACAGGGATATAGGGGCAAGGGCCAGCATGCTCAGCCCTGTACATATTTTTAGCCCTCATAAGTTTAGGCGAATGCCTGAACAAGGCTCATGACTTTTCATGCTTCTGTTAAGGCTGACTAAAATTGCATTAGTTTTTTTTAGAGTCTCTAGATGTTAAATTTCAGGGGGGGGGGATGTATGATCATCTCTAGAAGACATGCCTACAAATGCACCCACATGAGCCCTAAGGCATGTAGTGCAGAATCTGGGGCTTCACACATTGCAGCTGCTGTGGTACATTTTGAACTGTTGATAACATACTGGAGGACAACTACGTTTTTCTAGTTTATTTTTAACCCAAAGAACAAACTCCCTCTTGGCTTTTAAATCAGTGCAGGACAGTAGTTTTGATGTTTTATTCTTGCTTTTTATATACATATTTGATATTGTTACTGATACCTATTTATTTTTGGTGGCATTGTTATCCACTTTTGGGGCCATCTCATTTGGAAGGGAAAACTGAGCCATAAATAACTACTAAAAATAAACACTGCAAAGTAAATGAACACAGCATTCAACCTTCAACAATGGGAAGTGGGGGCTGGAGAGATTTGGGCAGTGATCCTTGCTTCAGGAATAGGGATGTTGCAACTTGCAAGTATGCTCCAGTTTTCATCTGTGAAATGTGGGAGGGTTCATACAAGGGCCAAACTGGGGGTTCAGTAGCCATGGTTACCCAAACCCCACCAGATTCTGGGTACCTCCAGGGCAGGGGAATTAGGTGCTGTACCCCTGTGAAAGAGTAGTTACTTCACCAAAAAAAGATTTTTCTGCAAACCTCTAGGCCCTAGAGCAGACTTCCCCAATGTAGTACCCTCCCAATGTTTTAGACTACCACCTCCATCAGCCCCAGCCAGCATGGACAATGGTCAGGGACAATGGGAGTTGGAGTCTAAAAACATTTAGAGGGGACCAGGTTGGGCGAGGCTACTCTAGAGCCTAAAGCAGTGATTCAACCAGGGCCATACACTCCCCCCAGGAAGTGATCTATAAAGCTTGGAGGGCATTCAAAATTTTGGAGGCAAATGGGGGGCACTCCAAGAAGTAATGGTTTTAGGCAGTCCCTTTTCCCCTCTTGTAATAGCTCCTGTCAGGCAGCAAAGGAGAGTTAAATTATTCTTTATTATTTTATTTATTAGTATTTATAAACCACTTACATCTAAAGATTTCAAAGCGGTGTACACAATTCATAGAAACATAAAAATAAAGTCCAATACAGAGAACATATCATATCTACATAAGATAGAAGGCTACACTACACAGGGAAGGCTTGCATAAACAAATGGGTCTTCAACATCTGCCTAAAAATAAAAACTGTTGGTGCATGTCTAATTTCAGGGGGAAGATTGTTTCACACCACTACACCAAATGCCCTGCTCCAAACAAC
Source organism: Shinisaurus crocodilurus (assembly GCA_021292165.1). Taxonomy (NCBI): domain Eukaryota; kingdom Metazoa; phylum Chordata; class Lepidosauria; order Squamata; family Shinisauridae; genus Shinisaurus; species Shinisaurus crocodilurus. Next base: position 167,414,969 of record CM037880.1, read on the forward strand.
TGTGGAGCGGACCACAGAAGTATCTGACACCACCAGGAGGGCCTCACTAGATAATTTCAAGAATCAAATGGGTCTATAGGGGAGAAGGCGATAAGCAGGTCCAGGTTGTTTAGAGCTGTTGTACACTGTTCAACCTGCTCTGTGGATAAGATCCTAGTAAAGCAGAATCAAATAAAAATGACCTCCCCTCAACAACAAAATAACACTCTGTTGTAAATAAGGTCCTTATCTGAAAAAGGCTACACCCTGGGCAGAAATCGCAAGATGGCGCCCAGAGGAAGTTTCCTGGAAAGTCCCTAGCAGACCAAAATTAGTCAGCTTGCTTGGCAACAGGCCTCGAGCCAATCAAGGGCCTTGCACATAAAAAGCCAAGTAGAAAGTCCCTGACAGACAACTACAGAAAGCTTGCCTTGCAACAGGCAGATAAGCCAATCAGTAGAAGTGCACGTACACATTCTGTAAGCATGCGCACGCAACATCCTGTATTGAAAGCTTTTTTTGATCATGGTATATAAGTATGTGTGTGACGCTTAGGCGGGGCTGTCTCTTCTTGCAAAAAGAGTCAGACTAGTACTGCAATAAACTTTGAAGACCCATCCCAATTGTCTTGCTAATTTTTTATTGGAGTCCACGTCCGGTTGGACAAACCTAAAGGCTATAATCAAATAGCGCTTACCACAACTCTTCCATCCATTTATAACAGGGATGGGGAACATGTGGTCTGCCAGATGTTGTTGGACTGCAACTCCCATCATCCTTCATTATTGGCTATGCTGACTAGGGCTGATGGAAGTTGCAGTCCAACAAGATCTAGTGGGTCACACATTCCCCACCCCTAATTTATAATGAGACTAAGTTTGGACTTTTCTACATGAAGTTTTTAACCCGCCACTTTACAGAGGTTTCTGCTTCCGGATTCTTTGCAGGATTAAGATCGGCTCCTTTGCACATTTTCCCCCCAAGGTTTTTCTTTCTCTGCCTTTCTATATGTTCCATTACACAAGCACTAGGTGGTGCTGTGGTATAGCAGAATTGAGCAAATACATGAGGATTTCATGCCGCCATTCACAGATAATACCAGGCTTTCCTCTGTCTAAAAAAGCTGTGGAAATGGTTGCAAAGAGGCCCTGGAGAATGACAATGTCATGAAAGGCACCTGCAAACTGCCGTGAGGAATTACAATCGCACAATAAATGCCTCGTGTAGAAAGGCTCTATGTGTGGTGAGCTTCCAGAAAGAAAACAGAGGGCACTGTAATATCAACAAAGACAAGGGAGAAACAGGTTCTCAAAAAAGTACCAACTGGACTCAGATAAACCTAACATTAAGGAGTCGGCTGAGGGCCATCAGACACAAAGGTCTCCTTAAATGTATACTTGAGAACTGTGTATCGTATGCATACATCATAAATATACTTATATATCAGAATAAAGTTGCCTTGTCTGGAATGTTGTTTTTACATCCTAATTTTTTACTTGTGGTTTGGAGGGCATTCAATGATAATGTTGCATACATCATGGGCAGTAGTGGATTAAAGGTTAAGGACAACTGGTCTTGGACATGAACGTTATTTAATTTTTAAACATTTGTATCCTACCACATGCCATATTTAGGCCCTCTGAGTGGCTTAAATTTAAGAAAAAATTAACCTTTAAATTTAACCCTTAGATTTAATCTTAACAGAAGATTTCCAGTGTAGCCCTTGAAAAGACTCAAGGTCACCAGGTCCACCACTCTTTCAATTCTGATGCACTGCAGATCATGTCAGGAGAACAGAGAGGGAGGAGGAAGGAAGGGGGGAACTTCTTCCCCATTCTTCACTTGCCACTGATACTGGCCCCAACTCTGCTTGCAGGTAAGAAAAAGGAAGGGTGGAGAAGGGAGTTCCTAATTTCTGAAGCCTCTGAAATTTGCTTGGAAAATGTTTTGGTTCCCATTTGTTTTGTTTTTAAACAAATCTGTTCATTTCTAGGTCAGTCCAAGGAGAATCCAAAGTAGTTTGCCCATCTCTAGTGCAACAAAATGGCTATGCAATACAAAGCTGTATGTTTTTCAAGTAAAAATCTCTACTTTTGCTTCTTATAAGCAATATTGTTAGCAAGCAGCAGAAAGGTCATATATAATTATTTACCGAAGCCCTACTCAAGTTTAGCAACTGCCACAGCACGGAGTAGCTTTATGGGCTGACAAGCGGACAGTATTTCTTTATTATGACAGGCTGAGGACAACCATTGTCATGATATAATAATTTTCAGTAATTAGGATATATACAAGTAGTAACTCATCTTTTCATAAGAACATTGTTCTTTTGGATAAACAATAGCTCCTTCAACACTTAATGATGAAGGCCATGTTACTAATTTATGGTGGGTTACAATTATACATGTTGTGGGCCACAAGCACTCTGTGGGCTGTGTAATGAAGGCCAATAGCTTAAAACTGATTAGAATTATAAATAATATGCCAGGTGTTTCCACTTCTGTTATGGAAGACAATGTTTTTCATTTCCTCTGTATGTATAGTACGGTTTATTGAAGGAAAATCTGAATATATTAAACAAATAAGTAATGCAATCAACAGTACAACATATATACTCAGCAGTTTAGAATGAAATGAATGAATGAAAGTTTCCCAGCAAACACTTAATGCTGAGGAATCAACCCAACTGAAAAATAGAGTAATAATCACAATGTAGCAGATATATTACTGCAATACTTCTTGCTATTAACACCAGGGATGGGGACTCGGACTCGAGGACTCGACTCGTGAGTCGGACTGAGTCCCTCCTCTGACTCGACTCGGACTCGAGTCCTAATATTTTTAATGGGACTCGAGACTCGACTCGGGACTCGAGACCAAGGACTCTTCAACATCCCTGGGCTGTGCCAGAAGGAGTGGAGAGGAGCGTGATTGCCGGCGAAGAGCGCATGGAAGCGAGGTGTGCCGCTGCTCGGCCACTATGGATGGCTACCAGGAGTGCAGCCCCAACAGTGTGTCAAGATTTATTTTGATTGATGTGTTGCGTACTTGGGAGAGGCAGAGGAAGGACCTGAGATTACTCTGTGTGGCTGCTCTGAGTGTGAAGTAGCCTTATTTTGTTGGGAAAAACCCACATTGATTTTAATAGGGACTCGTGGAGTCAGCTTTGGGAGTGACTCGTGACTCGTGAGTCACCATTTTGGACCAAGGACTCGGACTCGGACTCGAGACTCGGGTCCAAAGACTCGTGACTCGACTCGTGACTCGAGACCAAGGACTCTTCAACATCCCTGATTAACACATCTTAAATACTGTATAATGATACAAATACATTGTTAACAGTTGACACTCAGGTGACAGTTATCCTGGTGTTGCTAATAGTTCTGAAAGGTGGATGTTTATGCAGCAGTTGGAGTTTAAGTGTTTTGTTTTTTTTATTATTGAAAGGACAATCATTTAAATAAGGGACATCTGTAAACCCTACACCCCATACAATGTATGGTGTATAAAGGACTGTGCAGAAATGAAACTGTTCAGCCATTTTGTGTTTGTTCTTAGTTACAAAATGGTTGCTTTCTATCTAAACATGGCCTGTGCAATCCTATGAGGCTGCCCATAACCCTCTGAACTCGGAGCATTACAGACATCCAATTGAGGGTGGGAGGAGTGCAGAGGATAGGATATCCTCTGTGCTCCTTCTGCCCTCAGAAACATCTAGATGGCTGATTTCGGCCGTCTAAATGTTTCTCCCCTCCTTCCGAGGAGGAGAGGCTGAGGTGCCACCTGGATTCCTCGGAACCCAGCACTGGCTTGCTCCTCCCCTCCCCGCCCCTGGGAACGCACCCCCCCGGGAGAACCGAGCATGGTCTTCTGTGCTCACTTCCCTGCTGGTGCGGAAAGAACCGGTTACAAGGTGGGGGGCAGGCGTTCCGTAGCACTGGGACCTCAGAAAGGATTTCCGAGGTCACAGTGCCTTCTATGGCAATTCCTATGTTCCCCCAGACGAGGTCAGAGGGACATAGGATTGCGTCAAAGTTATTTAGAGGTTGTTCTTGCGGGTGGGTTCAAAGGGTCAAAGAAGGTACATTCACCTGCCTTATTCATGGAAGTTAACAGAGGGTCCAGACAACAACGTCTTGTACTCATGACCCTCCCATGTTTTCTTCTGTCTTTTCTCTTAATGCAGTAAAGGAAAAAAAGATGGAAGAACTTCACAGTGCCTTCTGATTGCTAGTGCTAAAAGCCCTCCGTCTGGAAGCACCCTTTGCTTAAGTAGGAAAACAGGTTTAGACAAGTTTTAGATGAGTGATTGGTTAATCACTAAAATGGTTTTAAAAATATGTTCCTACCCCCATAGAGATATCATTACAGTAACTGTAATATTGCTGCTTTCCAAATATCTAGTAAAACTAATTTTAATGGTAGTTTAAATTTGGTCTCATGCATTGATTTTTACCTTACACGTAACTGCCTTCCACTGTACCTAGTGCAGTGGGTGGCTGGGTTGGTTAGAAAGTCCATAGGACTGGAGACACCAAATTCACAAAGAATAAAGGGCTGTTTTAGTGGAACCAGCCAGGAAAAATAAAGACATTCATTTGGAGGCTGTTGTGAGGACCACAGGAAGGGAAGGGCAAATAGGGGGCTAAGGCTGCAAACCTATACCCACTTTCCTGGGAGTAAGTCCCATTGAACTCAATGGGACTTATTTCTGAGTAGACATTTATATGATTGTGCTATAAGTTCATAAGCTTGCTCCCCTCCCTCTTACACTGTAGGCTACAGTCCATGCCATGACAAGGACTACATTCCCAACTTGTTGTTTATAACACAGAAGAAAATAAGTAACGTTTTCTTACAACCATCACCTTTTGTTATTAAAGTTCAATCCTTTGCCAGGTATAAAGATTAAGTAAAATATGCATTCAAATCACACCTGGTTCAGTTTCTCAAAAGTGCAATTTCAGCTAATTTAACAATCCATTCTTCTAAGGGATGTGTTTTACGGGGAGATTTAAGCTAGTGAGATCAGCCTGAGTAGATCATGCAGTTAACTGATTTTTGATAATAGAACATTTTGGATGGCTAAAAATGCTTAAAACCATAGAAACCAGAGAATATGTATAGTAATTATAACGGCTCTTTCATGCCAAAAGTCACATGTACAAATATCGACTAATAATAAAGAGGGCAATTCAATCCCTTCCTGATTATTTTTCAATATGTGTATGCCACAAACATCAATGGATTTTATTCTATTGACCTTGACCCTGAAACATAGTATATAAAAATACAGTTATGTAAGTGCAAAACAAAACCACACACACACACTAGTAATTGCCACGTGAATAACCAGAAGACAAAACAAAAAATCCAACCCAAAAAACCCAGGGGGTGGATCCAATGGTTATGTCAGGAGTGCACAACCTGCAGCCTGAGGTACACATGTGGCCCCACAAAGTCCTTAACTGCATCTCCTAGGGATAGCCTTCACTCCACCCCTACCAAACTAATCCTGATACAGATCTCTCTTTTCCATGCTATTCAGGAGGGCCGCCAACTCTCCAAAGAGTCTTTTCAGGATGTGTGTGGGGGGGGAAGGGACTAGGAAAGTGTCCTCTTGCATAACCATTATGCAAAAGGACACCTTCATAGTACCCTCCCTCCCTCCTGTACCCCCTGAAAAGCCTCTCAGGAGAGTTGGGGGCCCTCCTGAACAGCATAGGCTGTATCACCAGGGGGGGTGGACTGCAGAAGGAGGCGGAATTGTCCAAAATCAGGCAGAAGCTTCCCTTGGGCAAGGTTCCTCCACCTGATTTTGGGCAGTTGTTCCTACCACCTTGATACAGCCCATACTATTCAGGATGACCCCAACCCTCCAGTAAGGCTTTGCAGGGTGCACAAGGGGGAGGGAAAGATTGGTTGTGGAAACAGCCACACACTCGAGCAACTGTTGGATACCAGTTGTGTGTGGTACAGAATAATTGTGTGTGTGGGGGGGATTGGGCTTTCAGAAAGTTACTACAACTTTTGTCATAAGAAGTTTGAAAATATTTCCTCTTAACACTGCTGTTCCTTCTAAAAGGATGCCATGGCCAGATTCTATATCCCTAGGTCACAGAATCATAGAATAGAATGTAGAGTTGGAAGGGGGCTATAATGCCATCGGGTCCAACCCCCTGCTCAATGCAGGAACCCAAATCAAAGCATCCCTGACAGATGGCTGTCCAGCTGCACCTTGAATGCCTCCAGTGTTGGGGAGCCCACCACCTCCCTAGGTAGTTGGTTCCATTGGCGTATCGCTCTAACAGTCAGGAAATTTTCCCTGATGTCCAGGTGGAATCTGGCTTCCTGTAACTTGAGCCCATTATCCATAAGTTAATCATGTAAGATATGAGATGTGTTCTATTCACTTTCTCTAAACTACTCTGTCTTGTAAGCATCCCCCCACCCCCCAGGCAGCTACCAAATCTTGGCACAGTTCTACACCTATAGCAGGGGTGCAGAACTTCTTTCAGCCTGAGGGCTGAATTCCATTTCAGAGAAGCTTTTGAGTGCTGCATTTCAGTGGTAAGCAGGCTGAAGGCAAAAGGGGGTGGGGCGAAAGGCAAAAGGGGCAGGACTAAAAATACCTGCATATTTTAGCTTAAAGCTTTTATTGCCAGTAACTAAGCCTTAAAAGAAGCATTTCAAACTTTTAGAATGGGGGGGGGGGGAAACTGCACAAAAGCTGGGATATCACCAAATGATTGGTGGCTGGGGGGAAAGGGGTGTGGCTATGTGGGAACCCTGTTGGGCTGCATTGGGATCCCAGGAGGGCCGGATTTGGAAATTCTACATCCTGACCTATAGCCTTAGCAGTGCCAAGTGAAATGATACTACTTCTGCTTTCTTGGATACATTTTCTAATCTAACCCTTTCATAATAGCCTTTGCATTTTTGATAGCAATGTCTTGATGATCCTGTCAGTGTTATCCAATACTAAACCCCTACATTCTGACAGTTATCTATAATTTTATATTGCATTTGCCTGGATTACTCTAAATTCTCCAGTTTATAAAGAATCCTTTGAAGTCTTAAGGCATTCACCATCTGGTTTGTGCCATCTTTAAATTTAGGCTACAGTCCTGCACAAGTCCCATCAAGTATATGAGAGTACTTTTGTTTTGTTTAAAATGATGGCAGGATTGAACCCTGTGTGATTTCTCTTTGCAGCCTGCCCCTCCCCAGACCTCTATCAAAGCCTACAATATGCTAAATATGAACTGAATATGTTATATTCATCCAAAGCAGAATTTGTGTTGACTTGTCTGTGTCAGAGGTACTGGGGAACAGGAGAAAGGCCTGGCAAGATCCTGGCATTTTGGTTGAAACAACAAAAAACCCGGAATTATATTAGGTTGATCAAAGATAATCATAATAATGTAAATACAATCCAAAAAGAAATAAATTTAGCATTTCAAAACTTTTATTCTGAATTATATAAGAAGGATAAGGAACATATGAACCAAGAATTTGAACATTTCTTGTCAGAGTTGGTCCTTCCACAATGGGATTCACAGCAAAAAGAGCTGCTTGCAGAGCCTTTGTGGAGGAAAGAGGTTAAAGGCACAATTCTGTGCAAGTTTAGATAGAAAAAAGGCTTACAAGTCCCAGCATGCCCCTGCCAGCCATGCTGTCTGGGGCATACTGGGAGCTGAAGACCTATTTTCTGTCTAAACATGCATAGGATTGCACCTTTACTATGTCATTGAGAATATGAGAAATGGGAAAGCTCCGGGGCCAGATTGTTTTCCTATCGAATGGTACAAGGCACATTTAGATTTTTTTACTCCTAAACTTTTTTGTCTTTATCGTAAGGCCTTTGAATCAGGAACTTTACTGTTTTTATTATGATACTTATATATCAGTTATCCTTAAACCTGGCAAAGACCACACCAACTGTGCCAATTATAGCCCAATTTCCTTAATTAATGTGGATGCTAAAATATTAACAGAAATTTTAGCTAACAGATTTCAGTGAGTGATACATACAATACATTAGTACATCCTGACCAAGTGGGATTTATTCGCCAGAGACAGGGAGCAGATAATTTAAGGTTTGCAGTAAATCTGATTGCTTTGAATTCTAAAAGAACGGATTTGGCAGCAGTTATATTACTTGATGCTGCGAAAGCATTTGACAAATTATATTGGCCGTCAAAGTTGTATGGATGCTTATTTAGATATATGGACTGCTGATATTTACATATATATATTTGAAATATATTTGAAATGGAAATGTTAATCCTTTTTCTCCACATGTTTTTTATTCTTTCTTTTTTTTTTCTTTTTCCTACAGGTAATGACTACTGTATATTGATATGTTTCATGATATGATTTTTTTTTCCTCCTTTGCCCTCCCTTTTTTGGCGGTTTTGCTTGTTTGTTGTTGTTACTGTTACGTTGCAAATAAAAAGATTATTAAAAAAAAGAGTAGGCAATATTGGGCTAAATAGACAAATAGTCTGATCTGGTATAAGGCAGCTTCCTATGCTTAAGAAAATGTCGCATAACTATTTCATAGAAATGGAGGAAGTGCACAAAAGGGTGACTAACAGGCTAATCCTATGTATTTTCAGTCAGAAGTCTCACTGTGTTCAATGGGGTTTACTTTCTAGTTCATACATTTAGGATTGGAGCCTAATGATGCAATCCCATGTGTAGCTACTTGGGGTAAGTCTCATTGAATAAACGGACTTATTTCTGACTTGATATGCATAGAGCTGAACAGTAAAGGCTGCAATCCTATGCACTCTTACCTGGGACTAAGCCCCACTAAACACACTGCGACTTGCTTCTGAGTAAACATGATAGGATAATTATTATCAGTTGGAGCACCTTCCTTTCAAGTAAAGGAATTCACTCCATAAGATGGGATGATGGCCACTGGCTTAAATAGCTTTTAAAAATGGATCAGGCAAATACATGGAGGATACATGTAAAGAGCTATTAGCTATGCTAACTACACATACAGACACGGTATACCAGGGGTTCCCATGAACCTTTTTTGGGTCAGCCAACACATCTGGAATTTTGATAGTATTCTGGGTACTCTCACAAAATGGCCACCATGGTGGCCATGACCATTCACACAACACTATTTTCCTAGAAGGTAAACAAACGTGGTGAGACTAAAAGAAAAGTAACTTGCCCAAGAACCTCATTACAAGGCAGAGGTAGGCTCTGAGCTCCAAAACACTCTCTTGAACCCCCAAAAAAGATGGTGATGGAGGGCAGCACTTTACTTTGCAGCATGCCAGCCTCCCAGTTAAAAAAAATATCTGATGAAATAAAATAAAAATCAGGAGGGGCAGGGAGCCTGGTGGGCATGGGCACCACTTTAGAGTCCCCAGCGGTATACTACTGAGTACTGTATACCAGCAAATACAGTATATCATTAAATGTACTCAGACCGTATGCCACTGAATACCAGATGCTGAGGAAGGGGAGGCCATCACTTCCACACCCTGTTTGTGGGTGCCCAGGTCCATCTGGCTGGTCCTGGTTGGAAACAGAATGCTCAATTGGATGTACTTGGTCTACTTCATTATCTATTTTTTTAAAAGATTATTTATTTATTTAAAGCATTTGTACCTCACTGAGCAATATAGCTCAAACAGAAAGGGTCCCAGAGCAGTTACAGATGAATAAAAATAAGACAGTCCCTTCCATGAGGCTTGCAGGGACCCTCCCCCAACCCGGTGCCCTCCTGATGTGTGGACTACAACTCCCATCATCCTCAGTCAGCAATGCCAGGGGTGGTGATGGGAGATGTAGCCCAACATATCTGGAGGGCTCCAGGTTGGAAAAGGCTGCATTAGAGTAAGTCTTGTGTTCTTATGTTCAACGTCCATGCTAAATACATTGTACAGCATGTTTACTTACAGGAATTCCTTATTCATGCTGACCTTATTGTGTAATACAGGCAGTCCCCAGGTTACAAACGTCCCGACTTATGGACAACTCATACTTAAGAACGGACCGCCATATTTGTAAAAATCTGAATTAAATACAATGGTTCGTACTCACAAACGCACGCACTATACTTGCAACACTTTGAAAACATTTTGCAGCTTCTGTTCCGACTTACGTACACATTCGACTTAAAGAAAGACTTACAAACAGATCTCATTCGTAACCTGGGAACTGCCTGTACTTCAGTGATGATCCTGTCCTGCTGGACAAAGCTACTTTCTTTGCAGTTTCAGACTTCATTTAAGCTTTTAAGGAGCCCATAAAGTTAGCACTCCTGATGCACATGTATATAGGTTTCACTGTCTTTGTCTGATCCTGTGTGTCACACACAGACAGCAAGTTTGTATGGTTGTCTAGCCTGCTTTTCCATCCTGAGTTTAAATATGAATAGGCTTTGTGATCTGGCAGAGGTTTGGTTACCCAGCTGAGGTACCCGATGTCATCCAGGACTTGCCAAGTTCTATCTCGCTATGGCCCTGGAAGCATGGAGGTCTGATCTGGTTGTCAAGGAAAAAGGTTTTAGATTTTAAAAGAGTGGCAGGACTGGTGAGGAGCTCTCTCTTTTAGGGGGATTTTAGCTGTAATTGATTATTTTGTTTGCCATGTATTTTACTTTTCTTTATTAAAGTGGAGACTCATCTAAGGGTATAAGACTGCACTTGCGTTTTATGTAAGTGAGTGCCTAGACCAGCCTTCCCCAAGCTGGTGCCCCCCCTTGATGGTTTGGACTAAAACTCCCAGGATTCCTGGCTATTGGCCATGCTGGCTGGGGCTGATGGGAAATGAAGCCCAAAACATTTTCCCACTTTCCCATGGTGCATGATCATTTTAAGGCTTTCTGATTAGTCTGTATTGAGATTCTCGATCCATGGTTGTCTCTTTCTAATAGAAGCTGGTGAAAACTATTTACAAAATACTCTTAGCTAACAGATAAAGGCATAATACAGACTTGGGCTGAGCTTTTACTCCCATGCAAGAGCACCTTGGGACTTGAGAGGCAGTTGAGAACTATCACCATACCTTATAGAATTATCTATTGACCTGCAACACACATACCCTTGAGAAATGTTGCCCATCGTACCAGAATTCATTTGGTTTCCTTCAAAATTCCTCAGATGTTTCATCCTTGGGGGAACCTCCAAATTTGCTTCAGCTGTTAGGCACCATCTGTGGCAACTGTAGAATCACCTGAGCAATATAGCTCAGGATAAGTGCAAATCAGATTTGAACCTTTTAATATAAGCTGTAGAAACACTGCAGAATTTGTAAAGAAAAATAAAGTTTATTCCATACATATGGTGCATTGCCAAGTAATGTGGAGCCCAGATATTCGGGCCACATACAAAAATGCTAGTAACAATGAACCTAAATGCTATGGTGATTATTTGTTATGGTTTTCAAAATCTGAAGATTAAATAGTGGAAAGGTTAATATATTGCTAACCACCTGCAATAATTTTCTTCAAGTATTCTCTGACATCACTTGCCTATGACAACAGCTAGCTATCAAACTGAAGACCTTTATTCAGGAGGTTAATGTGAGGTAGGAACTCCATTCAATGTTATTTTGGCTTAAGGGCATAATGTCACAATTTAGTGCATCCTTTAATGACTTTTTTTTTCTAAAGGCAGCTTGCAGCTTAGACCTAGTTCAGCGAATTTCCTTGTAAGATCTTTAGGAGAATGGAGTGGGTGTGGGGTGGGGGGGAGTGAAAGTACAATTGATTGTGTAGCCAAATTTCTGTTCATGCCTGCTTACTGATTTTTGTTCATTTCACAAACAAACAAGGCATGAATACATCAACCCACAAACCATAAACAATAAAGAACTTCATCCTGTAAGTTTGCTACGGACAGCAGTTTGTGGCTGAATCTGCTATTTGTCATAAGATAAATGATAAAGTGATTGCCATTTGTCACTGAATACACAAGAGGAGTGTTCATCTGTGAACCACACAAATGCAGGCAACAGTAAATACTGCTGTTCTTAATGCTAACTACTAATACAAAATCCCCTTATGTTGATGGCCAAATATTACTTTGCCAGAACAC